>CAJFCO010000129.1:463877-474118 GCA_904066015.1 Synergus gifuensis | reverse complement strand
TTAAAAAACTACCCGCTGTATCCTCTACTATAGAACTAGTTCTGTAAAATTTAAAGAACTTTTTTTTTCCGTGTACACCTTAAGTACTGGAACACCCTGTATAGGCGTAATATCCAAGCATGGACACAAACAAATTAGCCCGATGTATGTATATAACCGCGAACAAGAAAGGAGCTATTAAAGTGATGGTTAGATGTTGCGGAGTGGCAGGCTAGCTGTATGTAGAACGAACCGCGAAGGTCCGAGGCTTCGAAAAGCTCTCTACTTCTTCTTGGAGAAAAATTGTTTTCCAATATTGGATTCACATTGCCTGCGCGTGCTATGCGTTCGCGCCAGTGCATCTCAAATAACGTTGCAAAAGGGGTTCAGTACTCTCAACAGTATTCTAACCCGTAAACTGTCTGTTGAGTGTAGAAACGCTTGGAAAGTGTAGACGAACGTTGCTCCTGTACTTTAGGACGAAAGCCATACTGAACTTTTCGAGTGATATTTACCCGAGGGACTGCTGGGAGGAGGTTAGCTATGAATATTCAGGGCAAAGTGCCGCTAAACTGGGCAATGAATGAGTCCGTTAGTCCGTCGACACTCCCATGAGAGAGTTCCGGTTCCACTTTGAGATACTCTGCCCCGACCTTAGTTCCCCTCGATAACTCCAAGTTGACCACACATACTATATCGTCATTTCTCCAGATATTATGCTTTGTCACTGCTAAAATACTCTCGGTACACTTTCGGTCTAATCTTCTCCACATACTTTGTATGACCAATTCGATTAAAGTTTCAGTCGATATTATCAACAAGACCTAAACTCACATCGTACATAGTTCAGATTTTGTCCTTAAATTGAATGATCCAGAATCCTATATTTTACGGTGTACTTTTACCAGATTTGACTACACGTCTTATTTATATTCTGATCTATTATTTACATATTTCAAGCACGCATATTCTGTGGCAGCTTATTTTGGGTCACGGATATTGGGTGAAAATTAACTCTCAGGCAGTTTAGGGATGAGAAGTTTCTAGCTTATTAGACAGGAAAGCCAATCCCGAAGATATATCGGACTCGGTCGGCACTTGAGAGACGACAGGATGTCGCCGAAGCGAAATAGTACCAGAGAGTAGATAGGCAGGTACTTTGCACAGAATCTCCTGGCTTCCGGGGAGGAAAGCGCTGTTCCGGGATTTCGAGCTCGTAAACTTCGCCGATATCGCACAGGTCCAAGCCACGCAATCGGAGTTGTGGCCGGCACGACTCTCGACTGCGATTACTTACTGGTATTTGTAGACAGCAGACATTACGCTCAACGCGAGAGCAGCCAACTGTCACTCCCATAAAGCGTACGGTCTGTGGCTTTTTATGATCCAGCTTCCTATTAATGACTCAGCCTGAAAAAGTCGTTTTCATTTTTTACATCAGAGAAGTTACCTGTTCAATTTACAGCTTCAATTCATTATGTATCAATTCCTACGATTCATTTTACAATAAATATATGCTTTGAGGGCTTCACTTTAAATGAGAGAACACCATTATTATTCGTTATTATTATTATTATTATTATTATTATTATTATTATTATTATTATTATCAGTAATATTCATTATAGTTCGCTTCCACTTCTTGCAAAAGTCTGACCCACGGGGAGCCGAATCGGCAATACCGTTTGTAACCACCTCTTTATATATGTACAATGGTATACTTGCGTATTCAAGACTAATATTTTCTTGAAAGTATTAATGGTCGAGATAATATTTCAACCAAGATTTATAAATTTGTTCAATATGAGATATGTGAAAGTAAATATTATGTGAGTAAGGCAGATTGAGAAAGGTACAAGGTAGAAATTTAACGAAGAGTCTCGAATCCTCTCTCTATTTTTTTTTTCTCATCTTTATTTTTATTTGAATATTTACAGGTTTTCTATAATCTGTTAATTCATGGGAAAAATAATCGGCGTATAATAGTAATAATAGTAATAATAAGTAATAATAGTAATAATAGTCGACATTCGGCAATTTTATTATTGAATTACCAGCAAGAGTAGTAGGTATACACGAGCAATAAATAAGAAAAATTTTTTTATTTTCATAATACCTGAGTTAAAAACGAATTAGAACGCTAATTGTAATTTGACAATTGTAATTGTCAATTGTAAATTGACAATTTGATCCAAGATTCAAATGATCAATCAGGCTATAATTACATTATGTATTACATGTCACGTTAATGATCCGAAGGCAGGTTGATAGACCACAGAGGAGTTCTATCCACGGTGACAAGTCGGACTGATCCTAATCCTCAGTTAGGTAGGGATCGTGCCTATCAGCGACCACCGCACTGGTCAGCAGGGATGACGATGGACTTTAATGATCGAGTTGGGGGATCCCGTTCTATGAACAAACATCACGTATCCCAAAATACGCGAACGTGACTGTAACGCCAATGCTCGTCTCTTTGCCGAGCGATACCAGAGTTGTTCGTTTTCCCCGGCCCTCACAACTCCCTTCCATCATTTGTGAGGAAGAGTTCCAAATAAATAAAAAACAGGTCAGTCTGCCACAGTATCGTCCTAGAATGAAAAAAGGCTGCAGAATGCTACCAGTTGAGACTCATCTTTTGTATGCGGAGTGCGTCTCAAATCGGTCGTGGATGTCTGCAAGGGCTGAGAAAAAGGTTCTAGGGTTTTTTAAAGATTGGAATTGGAATAAGGATAAAAGGCGAAACCGAGGTAGCCACTTTATCCAAATCGCTCAGACGATCGGCTGAATCGCCACGAGATTCAGGGGTGTCTGATTTAAATGAGGAAGCACACACCAGAAGAAAGTACGATGTTCTCCATCGTAAAAACAAGTCTGTGGTCCTAAAGAGAAAAAAATGTTTTTTTTTAATTTTCCGAATTCTAGATACAGTCCAGTTCTTTTTTAGATAGTATTTTTTCTTCTACTAGCAATTTATTCACGGAAAAAAAAAATCACAAGACCCTTCAGGCTTTAAAAGAAAAGTACAACGTAAAGTACTGGAAAGAAGCATTTGGTCTCAAAATTCACTTGCAAGCTTCATTGAACCCTTTTCAATTTCTGGACCCTTTCGTCCGGAAAAGGCATCGTAGCTCAGATACGTTCTGGTCTAAAATGAATTCTAAAAAGTCCCTAGTGTAAGCACCAATTCTACTTTTATGATGCATCAAGATTTTATGACGAAACACTAGAGTGCATGCTCCGAGGACGGAGAGTTCTGTATAAAATTGGAGTTAAGTTGAGTTAAAATTTAAAGTTAAGTTAATCTTGAATTTTGATTATTTTGAAATAATTAACGAGAAGATGTATCTCCATTCTCCAGCAATAGGTCACGTAAGTTTCTATCTAGAGTGGATGGGTAGAGTAACTCTGAAGTGGTGGCACGCTTGCTCTTCCCATACTCCGTCTTTTTGTGTGTCTGTTGCAACAGTTGGCCCCTTTAAAGCACCAAGAGATTGGAGAGACTCTTTAACTCTTTTTCATAAGCTGCATACAATTTTCATTCGCTTTATTTTACCAATATATTCTTTTCAACTGGACACTTCTTTTAAATTGCCAGCTCGCCGAAAGGATCAAATGTACTTTAGAGCGAGAGAAACTACTCGCTTTAAAATACTACTCAGTTCGCTCGAATTTCAATGGGAAACTGGCACCCAACGATCAGCGTTCTCGCCTTGGTTACGCTCTCAAGTCAATGAAATAAATTTCCCAGATAGGTTCTCGTTCTAAAGAAAGGAAGAAAGGAAAGTGGAAAAGGGCGCATACGCTTCAAGAAGTGCCGTGGGTGCGAGATAGTTTTAAGACTTGTAAAGAAACATATTTTGATATGTAAATCCATTTTTGACCTCTGCTGATCCCTCCTCCCCTTAAAAAAAAGGTATAGTAAAGTATTGAAGAACCCATAAAATTCTCGTGAGGTTGTAAATTGTAATCTAAAAAACGTAAGAAAATCAAATGCATATACGCAGAATTTTTAGCATAAAGCATTGGGTTTGTTTTCTCTCTACTTTTGAATTCATAAATTACGAGTCTAGCGGTTGAAGAAAGATGATGTACACGGGATGATGTAAAACTCATTCCTGCAGCGCAGAATAGAGAGAACATGTTCGCTTTCTATGAAGAAAAAAACTGATTCAATTACACAGGGAATGAAAAGGCAAAAGAGAAGGAGGAAGAGCCGCGGGCGCAATGGTACGTTTACACGCGGCATTCACCGTTAATGCAGCACTCCAGATCCAAAGAATGAAAAAGCTCGGCTTGGCAAACGAAAATCGTCGTCGACGTCAATGTCTGCTTCGACATTGTCACTGTTACAAACGTAGAGTTTTCCTTCGACGATTCAATTCCCAGATTCTTACAGAAGAATCTTATTGTTTGTTCACTTATCTGACTCTGCTATTTTGCCTCTCTTGTGAAACGAAAGTTCTTTACGTCAACAGAGAAGAATAAATCAGATGGATATCTTTTAAAACTTGAAGTTTTCAATTAACTCGAAAAGATTCACAATCGAAGGTTAGATTTTTTACGAATTAGTTCCTATCTGCTATTTAAAAAAGGTTCCTTTTTTTAGGGAGATAAAACAGCTCGTTTTTGTGATTTAATAGATCGACGAAGACCACATAAAAAAAAGGGATTAGTTTTATTAGGTGCCTTGAGGCGAGTGGATTTAACGTCTCATAGGGACTACTCTTCCATTTAGACGAACTCTTAAAGGTTCGCTAGGCTTATTGAGAAAGAGCTTCCCTTTGATAGGATTTAAATTTAGGGTTCCTTTTATTATCACCATTATAAAAACTTTCTTGAAACACTATTAGCTTTGTATAGGTATCGAAATTCTTTACAAAAATCAAGTGACAGTTGATTTAAAACATTGATTATCAAATATCTGGTAAAGGTAAGCTCTGGTAAACAAGTTTTTCTTGCTCATGGTGGCTCATTTAGGTTGATATGCAATGTAGATGGTTGGTAAAACAATATTTTCGAGGCTGGCACTTTGCCAGATGTTGGCGGCATGGAGAAGATTAGCAGCAACACTAGTAACGACCTTATGAAATACCGTACTCGTTCTCGTTGGTTAGTTCTCAGCTAAAATATTATCCCTTGAAAATTGAAAAGTACGTCGGAGACGTGCCGCTCCTAGCTTTTCTTCTCTGGTCCTGCGAAATGTGTTTGAAACGAAGATCTAACTTACTTTTCTTATTTTATGAATTTGCGTAAAAAAAAAACACCCGAACTGAATGGACTATAGAGCAATTATTTTGCAATTTACTGCCGTTCGTTGTGTGCGAATTTGAATTAAAATATATTTAGGGACTTGACCGTCATTCAGAGCACCCCAGAGGATCCGAAATTAAGTGCCTAATATCCTTAGAATTTCTGCAGCAATAGTAAAGTCAGCTCAATAAACCAAATTAAGCGGGAAATATTGCTTGGACAATTAGGTAATAATATTCAAATAATAATTACAATATTTTATTATTATTATTATTATTATTTCAATATTTACACTTGCATACTTTTAACTAATCAGGTGTATCAATTTTAAATTATTATTAAAATGTCAACAGGACTCCAACTATCACTTTATTGTTAGTGATATAGGAATATCTCATAAAAACTTTACAATGACAAAAAACGAACCGACGAAAATAATAGGATTAATATATGTAATTCTATAAAGATAATATTTAAAAAAATGGTATTGAAATTTTAATATTTAGATAAGATTATCTAGATAAGAAATAACATTCATTTTTTCTCTCAAATGTTGCAAAACTCTTCTTAAAAGCTGGAGATTTTAATGCTGGATCGCTAAATACCCAACGGAACATTAACGTATATACTTCAAATCCTTGTTTATTCTTCTAAAAAATAGTATTTTTATTTATTTTATAATAACATTTCTTTCTTCTTTTCATCTACATATTTCTTTCCAGAAGATTCTTTTCTTAAACGACTTTCTTTATTCTCAGAAGCTTTTTTCCATTTTATTTGCCTTGGGCAGAAATGGACCCCTTTTCATGAAAGCGACGTGGTCTGTTGCTTTCTGGGTAGTTCGGGATAATTATCATCCGACAAACTACATCTCCACGGTTTCCTTCGGTAATGTAGCGACATTATGGGTACGTAGTTGGGCCGATCCCGAGTTGGTGAGACGATCGAGCACTAGAAACGATTCGGCGTGTGCAATGGGTTGTAACGTTTCGTACAGCAACTGGATGGAGAAATTTGGGCTTGGACGTCTGCCAAGCTTCGTCTTACTTTACTCGACTTTCTGGCTAAAAGCAAAGTACATATATGTTCAAAAAATATATTGACGTGATCGAAAAACTTGTCCTTGCGTCACTAAAAACCTCACACAACGCCAAAACTTCACTCTGAATGTTATCACTCAATTTTAAATTTCATTCCAGTTCATTAACATTAATTCTTAACTTTGAACTTTGTTGGGTTCGAAATCGATAAAGCTTGATCAATGTCTAAACTTATCAAGTCCTCTTTCATCATTAGGCATTTTCTCGTTCGTTGTGCTGGGTAGTTTCCCTCTTTCAAATTATCAGCCGCCAATAAAGAAGGGTCAAAAAAGCCCTTAATTGCTCAAGTACGTTGTACCGTCAATGTGAAAGTGGAAGAAAGAAACAGGGCAGAACTAATCCGCCGTATCTTGGTTTAAGCTGGGTTAAGAATGCCCTCTGGTCACTAACGTCAAGCACAGATCCCGAGAAACGGACCCTTCTTTACTCCCCAAGTTACACGGACTACAGGGAAACACAACCTACCCACCTTCCGACGAGCAAAGTCGTTTCTTCTGCTTTACGGTTTTAATAAATCTCCACGGGGTAATTCGCGGCGGGCGGGAGCAGACATTAAATCCACCATACCCTGCATTTAACCCCGGTCGTATACAGTGCCGCATCCTGGAGGCGGGTAGCTTGATCCGGCCAAATTAACGGCAAAAATTAGAAAGGATTCACAGGATTCATTATTACCATGTTGTTTACAAACCCTTATCATATTATTTATTAAAATTCACTGTAAGGAAAACAGAGCCTTCGGCTCGCCTGCACCTATGTCTACGGCTTGCCGTAGACATAGGTTTCCAGCAACTTATCTTGCTGAAAACATTTTCGCCTAAAAAAAACCTAGTTTCACACGCATGCCATATAAACTACTATTATTGAAGTTTTAATACATTTATCAAGAAATCAATTATTTTCAAAAAAACTTATACTCTCTAGGAAGTTGCCTTATTTAGCCCGATTTAAAACGAAGAGAAAGGAGTGTCAGTAGTACAGGTAAATGTATGGTCAACCAGTGTAATACAGTAGTAAGGGTCCATGTTTAATAAACCAAAGTCCTGAAACTGCAGCATCTGCGATATTTTGGGACACGTTTGTCTGGTGTTAAAATTCAAATAAATAAATTTTGAAACAAAATAATTTAATTGCAAAATATTTTAGTTATTGTACAAATAATCCCGGGAAATAATTGCTCTCACAAAAACAATCATTATTTTACGCAAAGAATCTTCATAAATTTGATTTTTATACAAGAAATCCTCTTAATCTCAAATTCAATTACCAAAGTAGGTGTCTGCGTTGCAAAAGTATATTTATCGAACATGGCAAAGTAATGTTCGGGTGAGATTTAAAGATTAAAAGATTAGCTGTCTGATGAATTAAACCTGCTTAATTCTAATATAAATACAATCCTCTTGCAGATCTTTATTAATAATATTATAATAATTTATTGATATTAAAGATACAAATTTATTCACTGGATTTTTTCACTAACCTTGAATTATTTTTTTGTTACAGGTAAGTGCCTATTCTGCTGATCAGAACAGTTTAATAGATTGTATAAATCATGTAAGTAATCAAATTGTAAAATTTTTCTTCAGTTCTTTATTCCTAAAAAATCTAAACAGAAATTACTTATACACGCAGTTGTCAAAAAACTTTACATGCGATCCTCGTGGCGTCATGCGTGTGTCCGTTGTAAATTTTTTACATACATAGTTTAGTGCTTTGGGAGGATGCTCCTTTCTTCATAATGAATTTGTTATCACTTTTAAAACTGTGAAAAAGTATTTCATTCTAGATAAAATCTACAATAAAATAAATAAAATAAAATCTAGATAAAATCCGGCTTTTCTCATTTTTGATATCATTTACATAAAAGCAACTAGAATTTCATTATTATCAGAAGCCTTGCGAAAGCAAGCTCACCTCTGCGAGCAATGCATTATAAAAATTACCCTCCGCATACCAGTTTCAATCGCGTCATAATAATAAACATAATATATCTCGTTACTAAAATCGGTATACGGCGAATTCGTTGTTATCTCGAAAGCAATTTACCGCGTATCGAGAGAGGCACTCTCAGGAACACCGGCCTCGCATAGTATCTTACGGAATAGGTAATATCTTGATCTTGCGAGGGTTCCTGGCAACATAATAAAGGCCTGCTCCACCTCCTTTTCCTCCTTCTCCTCTTCTAATTCATCCTCCTCTCTCCAATTCAAAGCAAGAATAGATACCTCTCATTTCATTCGATCATATTTCATTATACAATTCGAAGCCTTCTCCAAATATAACTCCAGCAAATTTGAATCATTATACTCGAGGGTTGTCGCAGGTGCAGATTGGGGAAAATAAAATGAAGACTATTCTGAGACGATAACTCCATCTGGCATCTTGAGAATTGAGATGGCATCAGTCAGTATCATAAGATTTTTCAATTCTGATTCATTTTCATTTAAATCAAACGTTCTTTTTGCGAAAAATCTCCCTCAAAATAACTAAAAAATAACTCAACTGCTCTAAAACATAGTAAAAATGATCAACTATTATATTATTTCTGAGTTGTAGATTAGGGCACGTAAATCAAAGATTATAATACTGAAATGATAATAACTCGACCCGACATCTTGAGACGAAATTTCAATAAAGGGGAGTCAGTTTCAATCTAGGTACCATTTCGCGCGCAAACTAAACACCCGTGACAGAAACCATTACTGGCCCTTTCCTCCACTTGGAATCCAGAGAAGAAATTTCCATTTGAATTAGGGATACTCCATACGTGGACATTACTAGCTGGCTGCTTGGTTTCCACTTGTGAAATCGCTTCATTCCTTCGGGCGAATTCAAATGTTCAATTGAAATGTAAAAATTCAGAAAACATCTTTGTTAGATCTCACCAACGCGCATACGAAATCGCACCAACTAAATTGTATCCATCTCTAAAAATGTTCTTAAAGTTTCCATAAATTTATCGTTTTATGTGCTTGTACGCTCGGAATATTTTTCACGCATTTTTTCCATGGCTTTTCGGTCATCGAATATTTTCTCAAAAAATGGGGTTGAGTGTACTAGATTATGTAAATTAAATTTCAAAATTCAGTTTTAATAAAGAAGTGCATAAAATAATGAACGTGATGAAAATTAAGAATCTTCTTGTATAAGGAAATATGGACATCAGACATTCACCTCGTATATGATTAGACAGTCTGGCTGTGCATAGTGAATGCGGTCCTTTAGATAGAACTTGGGAATGAATTATGTAAGGCAAAGTACTTCATTCATCTTGCTCTTGTTATTTGGTCGCTGTAGTTAAACTCCATGTTTTACCGCCTTTGAAATATCACCTGCAATTTTTAAAGCGAACGTGCTGTCGACCCTACCTCCAGTCTCCATTCTTAAAATCGTCTCCCTATTCTTCGATCATTTCATAACATTACCAATCCAATCACACTTTGATCATTACCCATCATACCTACATTTTAATCAAACGGCTGTAACTACAGAGTTGTTTTTAAATAAATATATTTCTGAAAATATTTACTTATCACTTCCACTTCGAAAATATCACACACTAAATCTCAAACACTGTATAACATGATCAAAAAAAGCCACATTAAAATATCTTATTTAGTTTAAAAATACCAACTGATTCATTCTGGAAGTATATTTATGCTTGTTATGCGGATCATATAGGGCGTTCAAAAGAAAACATTTTTCATCTTTAGACTTTTTTTCATATCGTGCGTTGTTTGGCTTCTAATTTAAGTTTTCTTTCATTTTTTTGGATTTTCAAAATGTTATGTCATTCAATTTTTTTTTATCCAAAAAAGTCATTAAGAAAAATTGTTCGACTTTTTGAGTACTACGAACATAAGTCATTAGAATTTTTAGATTAAAAAAAAAAGTGGTTTCAAAATTTTT
>CAJFCO010000129.1:324398-463777 GCA_904066015.1 Synergus gifuensis | reverse complement strand
ACACACACACACACACACACACACACACACACACACACACACACACGTAAAAACATCTTTTTCGGGTTCAGGGGGTCCCAAAACGTGGACATTTGACAAAAACTGGGGGGGTTAAATTTTACACAAATCTAATACCTTCTCTGACGAGAATGTAATAAGGGTGCATAGAGCAATTTATAACATCTTCGTATTTTACGAAATATCATGTCATTGAAGTTGACCTTTCCAGTTGCTGACCCAGCAGAGATGAAAGGCCAGAGAGGTATTTTGAATCCCCGAAGCTGTTACACAATCTCTGCTTACGATTCTGTAAACGAGTTGCTTGTAACCCTACTAGGAAAATATATTCGCCGTGGGCTACGAGTTTTAATTAAATTCGCGTTGGTCGGCTCCGCTACAGCGGTATTCCGCACAAGTGTAAATAGCTATCCATGCAGCATCGGAATTAGCCAGATACGCCATTTCAGCCTTCAGATCACTTAACCACGATTAATTACAGTACCAATTCAACCATTTCGAATAAGAGACTGTTCATAACCTTACGCGGACCATATATTTGCCGTACCAAAGAACCTGCTCACATTATGTAATCCGCAACATCCGTAACCCAAAGCCCCCAAAATTCACCTAAAGCAAGAAATTGTACAAATTTTGTAAGTATTGAAATATTATTATGCTATGGTCTACTTAGCCTTTGGCTGAAGGCGTATAATATTTTTATTGAAAATAGAAATCTTGACCAGGGCCTTATCAGAATCCCATTTTAAAAAAGGGTTAAATGGGTCAATCTCTGCACGCAGAATGAAGATGATTGTCTGTACAAGAAGATGATTTTGGTTCCTCTTCGATTAGAGCTAATGTAAAATACAGGCACATGTTGAGCATGTTCCACGAGTAAAATCTTGGCTGAGATTGGCTAACAGGGTAGTCTGGTGTCGGTGAGCTTGTGTGTAATGTTTACCGGATGAACAGATTCTACCAGCATCTGTTTACCGGACCACCGAGTTCTTCCCTGCCGTTGACTCACGTCGCCGTCGTCGTTCTCCCTTCTCATCCACTCTTTTCTTCCTGTCCATTATTCCTACCTATACCCTCTTTTCTCTAAAAAAAAACTTCTTATGTCATATCATGTCTGGCTTTCATTCATATATTCCACACCTTGATAGGCATTAATTTTAGGTGGAAAAAATTCCACTTTTTCAGAAATCTTTCGAAACATAAAAAAGTTAATAAGTTTGAAGCATCCAAATCAACTAAATTTTCGTTCTCATGACCTAGACTGGAGATTTTTTTCCACTCTTTTTCGAATTTTTTCTACAGTCGCTGTCACAAGGATGAACAATCCGATCTCGAATCAGATAGATGCGAAGAAAGTCGAAGAAGCGAGCTCCCCAAAGAATCGGACAACCCTATTTCCTCCATGAACTTCGATAGACGGAGACTCTTGCTGATCGAGGGTGGTCTAAAAAGTTTCTTACGCCGAAGAGCATAACTTGCTAAATTGAATGTAATGCACCGAACGAACCGAGTCCCATTTTATCGAAATTTCAGATTGGCATAATTCTATGAACGAATGATGGCAGGCCAAGCGAGTTATCGGAGTTCGGTCGGTAGGGCAGAGTGAGAGAGAGGTAGAGAGAAAGAGTGAGTGAAAGAGAGATAGATAGAGGGGGGAGGGGGATCGGTTCAGGGTTGGCAAAGTGTAGAAGGGTAGTGGCGGTCGCTTCCGTAGAGATAATGCAGTTATTTCGTACTCGGGCACCAGTAATTGGCTGCACGTTGCTGGCGGTAGTGCACACCAGGCTGCTTTCGATGAGACGTTATGACGTTGTTCGAGCCAATTTCTTAGTCATGAGGTTAATGGCTACTTCTGTCAAAGAATAACCCCCTTTTTTTCTTGCGGGTTCAAGCGACGGAAAATTTGATAATGCTCGGGGGTACCGCTTAAGCGACCGGGACGCATTTACTGGAACGTGAAGTGCGTATACTCTTTTCCTATTTTATAATATCAACAGCAAAGCTTCATGAGTGCTTTTTCAAGTTATTGCTAAAGCTTTCCTCATATTTCAATTGCCCATCTTCATCCCAAGAATCCACTCACCTTACTCCGTATCGTTTTTAATGTTTTAAGCTTTCTTTATTTCATCTCTACGTTCCAGTTTCGCTCCAATTCCAGTAGATAATTAAACTTAACTCAGTGGACAATGCAATTCAATAGACAATTCAAGTCAGTGACTTTAAGGATAAATAAGTTTCTGAGAAGATTCGAACTCATGTTGTAGAAAATTGCAATTTTTTTAATGGCTCGGGTGACTTTTCGCTCGGGAAGGTTATGGGTTATCGTAAGTGGGCTGCTCCTTTATGCCTTTAGGCGTACATATCTTTTTAAAGCGTAGGTCTGTGGGCATGGAGATAGGAATTTAATTTCCTCTCGCATAAGCCAAGGCGATCTTCTTCATAAGTATTCTGAAAAGATCCCATGCGAGCAGCACGTTCCCGGCAAAGTGTTTAAAGTAACATCAAGCAGAATGGTTTCGCTTCTAGATTCTTTTAAATCTCAATGGACTAAAGTGATGTCTTTCTTGTGAAATCAATTCCATCTTTGCTGTTTCCTGACACGTTTCTAAATTACTTTCCAAAAAGGACTTTAGTCAAACATTATACAAATTTCAATTTTGTTTTTTACTCTCATTTTTTTCCTTTGTGAACATGAGATTTGATAAAGATATTGCGTTGAGGTTTCAGACGTCTTGTCTGATGATTTTTTTTAGATTTACATAATTGAATGAAAATATCAAAAAAATGTTGCCAAAGTTCTTGAAACTCAAAATTTTTATTTATTTACTAGCAGATCGGACGATCTATAACCAACTCAATGATAAAGATGTTTTAAAATGAAGCTTTCGGAAAATTTATCATGAACTCTGAGTCTTAAAACATTTTTCAAATTTAAAAGGCAAAAATTCTCTAAAGCTGTGAGTTTAGAAAAAATTCTTTGTATTAATGTCGAGAAAAAATCAGCTTATTTTCCCTTTTGAGAAAATTTTGCACTGAGAAGCCTGTAATTGCTCTTTCCAAGTCCACTCGACAAGGTAAATCAAATTGTCACATTCTTCTTTTCGTAAGAAATTCCACAAGTTTCTCTTAAAGCTCGCTGAGCAATGAAGAATGTTTCGAAAGAGAGTAAGAATAATTTATAATTCTAAACTAAACGTGGAGGTATGATATTTTCTTCTCATTTAGGTAGGAAGGCTATATATATATATATATATATATATATATATATATATATATATATATATATGCTATATATATATGTTTGTGTGTATACATATATATGTATGTATGTGTCTGAGTATAATATACAGCGTCTTCATCATTCTTTTAACGTATTCTATACTCGTCGCGACACATAGGCCACCAAGAGGCGGGAGATGATGTCGCTGGAGGTTGGGAAACTGCGAGAGCACGAACCAAGAGCAATGGTATCCTAACGCCCTCGCGATGTTTCTGGTTGTCTCTTCTTCTCGTAGTATTCTCTCTCATGCGATCTATCTCATTCTCCCTTTCTTTCTCTTCACTTCTCTTTCTCCTTTCGTCATATGCCCCTTCTCATCTCCATTCCTCCATCTTTCTCTGTTCTCTCGTAAAGAGCTCGACCCGACCCATCCCAAAGAGACGTAGTCACGTCTCCAGACCGGAGTTGGTCTAATTAAATTACTTAAGCGTACGTGTATCTGGGGGTGGCTTGGGCGTGAGTGCTTTTATGTACAACTGCATGTTTCGAGTTGTCGGCAATGTCTCAGTACTGGAGTAGTTTACTCCAGCTTCGAGTCGACCTCCTCGATTCTTATTTTTCTTTTTACATTCATTCTTGCCTTGTCTGCAAGAAACTATAGCGTACGAGGTTTTTCGAGGTTACGAGAATATACTTGGAGAAAGAAAAGAACTCAAAACCAAACATTTTACCCCTCTCCATCATGCAGACGGAAAAGTATATCTTTTCCTGTCTACAACATCTAAACAGGCTCGAACTTTGTGTATTTTGTTTCAATTTTAAACAAAGGTTCAGATTTAATTAAAAAGGTCCTAAATTGCTTCATTACCTCGAGATGTTGCACATTCACGGTGACCAAGTGAGAAAAATAGAAGTTGTTTGATGAATCAAAAATCCTTCTCATATGGTTTTCGGTTTTTGGCTAAAGAATATTGATAAAGGAATTTGAAAAAAGGATTTTGTAATTTATTGCTCTAAGGGTTGCTCTGAATGATAATTTACAAAACTTACAATTCGGCAGAAAGTGAAATGTAGTTTCGCAGTTTCTCATTTTGCGTGGTGTTTTTCAATTCTCCGTGGACGGCGAAACATCTGTTTGTCCATGTCGACTTTCAGGATTGAGAACCATTCTGCTCTTCCCCAGCGATAGATACAGATATAGATACAAATATAGATACATGTTCTCGTATACGTGCACGCATCCATGACTACAGTAACCAATGTAACGCCAACGGTTCCTCCGGGCGTCCCTTCAGTGTCAAGTTGTGCGTGTTTGCTATGCTTACCGAGGCATGTTTCCAACTAAACTAACCTTGCCACGCCTCAGTGCACCGATATCGGAGCAAGGCATGTCGGAATCATTCATGACTATCCCTCTACCAAAAAGACATCGACGCCGCGACGTCGTGAACCTAACAACCGTTATTCGTCCGGAAGGAAGAACACGTCCACCGGAAGACAAGCCAACCTCCCAAACCTCAAGGGAAATCACACCCTTCATTTAAAAAGTACCAAACTCGAGATAAAGATAAAGACGGGTTTCAAAGTGGAACGTTGTGTAAATTCGGAGTTTATGATCTCACCGTCTTTCAATTTCACGCTTTTCGCGTATCAATCGTTCAGCACGGAACAAAAGTTCCTGGGTCTCCATAAATATATTTCCAAAAATATTTAGCTATTATTTCCTCACATATTAAACCCCAAACACTGTATAACATTATAAAAAAAGCCGCATTAAAATACATATCTTATTTATTTTAAAAATACTAAATGATTAATTTTGGAAATATATTTGTTACATTTATTTATTTTATATTTATGTATGAGAGTTGATAATATGGTCCTGTTGACCCCTTTAAAAGAAAAAAACAAGTGAGTGCATGAAGATGCTGTATGCGTGAGAGAGAACCCTACGCGTCTCTTCTCTCGCTCACTTCTACAGTATCCTCCCTCCCCCCACTCCGCACAGCGCAATTAACGCTCGTCCTGTTCACTATTAAATTCTTGTGACGCTCTCTCTGTATAGTTTCAACGAGGAATTAGAAGAAGAAGGAGAAAACGCTCTCTTTCATTTATTGGTTTTAGAGTAAGCCAACAACTTATATCACTCTATATCGATTTACTTCCTAATAAATATTGGGAGTTCATGATCGCAGCAACTTTTAATTTCATGCTTTTCGCCGAACATCAATCATCAATCGCCCGATGGAAGAACAAAGTTCCCAGTGGTATGAAAGCTTTCTGAAAAAAATGTACGCTTGGAGCGTTGAATTTGAATGCCTCGTGTGTCCCCTCCTGTGTGTAATTCGTCCTAAATGTACTTCCAGTACAGTACAGTCGCAAAACAAGTTAAAACTCATAATTTCTGCTTGAGGGCTCCCTAAAAGAAGCAATAACGTAGAGAAATCAACTCTGACAAGAAACGAACTGCTTTGATATATTACACTTATAGACACTGCTTCGGGAAATAGCCTAGGGTCACTTTGATTACTAGATAACGCTGCATGGAGGTCACATGGAGTCACTCTTCGAACGAGGCGAATTTCTCGTTGCCGATTCGTCGCAGTGAGCTACGAATGCGCCCGACCATGAAGATTTTCTCCCTCAACTCGTATGCAGATTTAAAGACACTATACTCCATATCTACGCCCGCAATTTCCCGTGTTCGTCGAGTGGCTTGCCAATTTCGCTCAATCTCACATTTTCCATGAAATGTGGCGCTTCCCACTCGCCTTTTTCCTACAAGTCTACCTATGACTTGCAAAAAAAACTCTGCTGTTAGCTACCAAACTTCAACTACTTTTATTGCTCTTTTAAGCAATTTTACTATTGGTCTGGTTCAAATTCTTGCTCGGTTTTTAATACTTATAATAAAATCCATTATATATAAACCAGATAGCTCTATTAAAAAGGAGTGAAAGATTAATTATAAAAAAAAGTGTAAATTAAGAATTTGAAATGAATTGTTGATAACTTTTAAATTTAAACGTATGAGTGCGAAAGCTGGCAGGCGTTCTCGCATGCAAGGCCGATAATCGGTTTTTCACATTTCAAATTATCGAAGGTAGCGAACAATACAAATCGATGCCGTAAGTCGATTGCACGCGAATTTGACATATTGCGCGGACAGGAAAGTACCCTTTTCACGATACCACGGGTTCGCTCCTTTGGTAAATGGATAGCAACGTGTGCTCCTCCCTATGTATTGGATTTATAACACATGACTGTATTTTCACGTACGAACACGAAGCGCCGACCCTCCAAGGGAGAATACGTGCGAGCTTAATGCAATATTTAGAGCAAACTATAGAACATAAGTACGTGGCCGTTTCCTACCCTTCAGTAGAAAGGGTCGAGTCACGTGCCGTACAAAATACCGAGCCCACTCATATTTTCACAGTGAGCTTTGTTCCTAGAAATAGAATATAGAGAAGAAAGCGAGAAGTTTTAGAGTTTAAATATTCAAATTACATGATGAAAAGCTGACAATTAAGTAAGGTAAAAAATCGAATCTTAAAAATACATCAAACTATTATTATATGCCAAGATTGCCAAGTCCCACAGGGTTTACATTTTCATGGGCAGGGAATTCATGAATATCTCACTATATAAAGTTTCGCTTATTCACCGTTTATATGGATGAAATGTCCAAGAGCAATTCTCAAATCGGCCATCCATTTAATAATAGATTAAAATTATATATTATATCTACAGTCGACCCACAGCTACCGATTGTATTCATTTTCCCCGTTCTCAGTCTACGGATTTTTTTCAAAAGTTAAGAAAAGTTTGATAGGGAAATAACAGTGATGAAGTTAGCGGTGTCTGGTTAATTTTTCAAATTATTCGAATAAAGCAGTACCTGTTCGGCAAACTCGAATCCCCGAAGCGACAGGCACTAGCCCCGCAGTGATTGGCGATGCAAATACACACAACCCCCTCTCACTCTTTCTCTCTTCGCTGGGTTCCGTTTGAATCGAGGATCGAATGGAAGCAGAGCTTTCTGCGGCCTGCACCCAGCCCTATGAATAATGCAGACTCGATGTAATTGATCGCCCAATCGGAATGGCCTTTTATTTACCTTCCTTCGTTCGACCATCCGTTCCTTCGCTCTCGCTCGAAAGTTATTTGACATCGCTTACGAGCTCGGAATGTGTTCGCCCCCTCTTTTACGATGACGTGATACATCGCCGCCCTCGTAAGTTCTGCTCAAACGGTATACCCGGCTTGAAAAGAAAATACAAGCATATTCTTCGTCGAAACTATTCTCGATATCCAAAAACCTAGTTTATGTATGTTGATATTTTTCTTATTGTTGCAATTGGTCAAAGTATGAGCAAGAATGATAAAACCTGCGCTTTATCGGTGGCCATTTTGACATTGAAGTTAATATTTCTCCCACAGTTCCATGTTCTGTATTACTTCGACCGCTCTGACCCCATCAGAGCGGTGCGGTGAAATACCGGCGAGGTGCCAATAATTGTGACCGTTCATTCGCTATAAGAATAAAAAAAATCGCCGAAATAGAGAAAAAAAAAAGAAAAATGCAAGAGTGGAGCTCGACTGACGAGAGAAAATTGGCACAGAAAATGGAACGGGTTAGGGTTTTATTTTTCTGCGGCGAAGGAGAAATGGATTATAATAAAATGGATAGACTTTATTGTCCCCAGCTTTCTGCTCTCGTATCGATGGAGAGGGATTAAAACTGCATCTTCTACCTTCTCATGAAAAAAGAAAGAATGCCTTTCAGAACCGAGATCTGAAAGTTTTTACGGGAAGCACCATTCCGAGAAAATGTCCACTTTCAAAGTTCAGATAAGCTGGCATACGCCTTCAGACTTTCCAGAATGAAAAAAGATATTAAGATATTCTAATAAAAGATCGCGTAAAATTTCGTGAGTTATGACTCTAGCCAATAATAATAAATTTTTATAGTTTGAAAAATTACAAATTTAAATTACAGCAAGTTTTCAAAGTTTGGATAAGGATCATAATACTTTGGAAAAAGCAAATCTCTAAATTGTTAATGCCTTTTTTAAAGCAGTTGTCTTTCTTTCGAAAAGAAGATTGGTTCGAATAAAAGGGTCGGAATTAATCCCTCTTCGAGTGCTAATATGTCCATCGAAATATGATCGCGGTGGGTTTCAAAGGATCTATTTCGCTCAGCTGGATCTTTATTACGACGTCAAACGAAAGCCCAGACGGAGTGTTTTCAATGAAATTCGTGATATTAATAGCTGGGGGACCTGAAAGAAGGGCAGGAAAGAAAGGAAAGAAAGGAAAGAAAGGAAAGGACAGCGAGAGAGAGAGAGAGGGGGGAAGTTCTGGCCACAATTTTCTTATTAGGAACCAACTTTTATTCCCGGGGAAGATGCTGCCAATTACAAAAAAAGCGAGGAAGAAGAAGCGTTGTCTCTAGCGTTACGACTTGTCGTAAGTCGCATTTTACGACTTTATGCTACGTGTTCCTCAGCCGAGTTCCAATTCGTTGTGACTCAAACCCTGAAACGTCTCTAACGTAGAGAAACGTGGCAGGGATCTGCGAGAAGCCGTAGACAGTAGCACTGACGAGATTGGCTATAAATTTATTTGCCCTTTTGGATGTGATATTGTTTTATTGCAGGATAAAGTAAAAGAGCAATACCATGCCTTTGAAATGCACGTTTCGCAGCACGCAGGTACAAATAGATTTGGATTCTTGGAAGCTAAAATAGCCCACGATGATGAATTTTGTATGAAACTGTCATATCTAATTGTGTCAGAGAATTCTTGACACAACTGAAACGTGACTTAAACCCTAATGCAACTGACAGGAAAGCGATTTAATTGAGGATGTTTGCTGACCAGTAAACTCTTCTGAACAGCCTCTAAATCGATGCGAATACAACCTCTCATACTACGTAATACAAACTCTACATACTATAGAATTTATGTCTTTTGTTGACCTATCAGAGACAGCATCTGCTTGTCAGGATCAGATGATTACATAATCAAGGAAAACAATGAAAATGAATTGATCATTGGAACTCCAGCCGTTTTATTGTTTTAATTCAACCAGCGAGGTTCAGAATTTCTAGTTTAGACGAGAATTGTTTCTGAGATTTCTCAAGGTCTCCCTTTCTTAACCTAAATGAACGAAATTCCCCTGATTTCGATTTAGAGAGAAGAGTTATAGATATTATTTTGAGAAAGCTGGAGTAGTTTTAAAGTATCTTCTAAATATTTATTTAATATATTCTAGCTTTCACTCCTCAAGTGGATACTTTACTTCCCTTTCTAGCCGTGAAACTTAGTTTTGTATTTTACGATCCACACATAAAAGCAGCTAACATAATTCATCTCATGGACCCATCTGGCTTCACGTGGGAGTGAATTTTCGAGGCTTGTAATTGTTACTTTGTTCTAGATTGACGAGAATATAATGCAATTAAAATACCGTTAATATACTCATTTCCGAGAATGAGGTAATCGATAATTATATTTCAGTCAGAACTTTCGTTATACATCATAATTTTGTGATACATTCAATAAATTGTAAGTGAGGATAAGTCTTGCATACTGATAGGTTCAAGACACCAGTTTTACGACCCAGATCAACGAAAGATTTTCAATCTAATTATCTGAACTGACGATAACATTTGATTGAAATTAATCTGTTGAATCCGACAATTAGACCTGCCTGACGAGCAAACGGTTTAGACTGCAGAGCAAATCGTTGCCGTTTGCTACCAACAGATGCCTGATCAAAAGCTTAATTGGATCCTGACTCGACTAATTAAACGGGACGAGTTATCACAATCGTAACGTGTGTCCTGAGTGCCATGTTCATCTGTAGTTCTCAACAGCTCCCCCCCCCCTCTCTCTCTCTCTCTTAGCTTTATCATCGATAGTTGAAACTTTGTTAATTAGGAGGAAGTTGTTAGTAATATCGGCAACTAATTGGCACCGAGGGCATAAGCTGAAAGTAGGGCTGTTAGCTAGACTCAAGCATAGAGAGGTTGCAACTTCCCTTGTATCCGATAACACCCAAGCATAACTTTGTTGGCTGTTAACGAACAATCAATCTATTTTTCTATATTTTCGTTGAATTCATGTACATTTGCTCATATTCATATATTTGTATTCTTATCTTTTTTTGAAGCGAATAACGATTGATCTACTCTTGTAAAAAAGGCTGGTGAACAATTTTCTGGTGATAAAGTATCGAAGACAT
Source organism: Synergus gifuensis (assembly GCA_904066015.1). Taxonomy (NCBI): domain Eukaryota; kingdom Metazoa; phylum Arthropoda; class Insecta; order Hymenoptera; family Cynipidae; genus Synergus; species Synergus gifuensis. The sequence goes on along the minus strand of CAJFCO010000129.1, from coordinate 453,287 downwards.
TTAGTAGACACCTTTAGCTTACTCTCTTCGTAGTTAATTCTTGACTGTAAAATCTAACACGACAAACGTGTTAAGGTGACAGTGATAAAAAAAAAGCACAGTGGAACAGAAGCTTACTAGGCTAAAGGGGATGTTTTAACGGCTCCATAAATTCCAGCGGTCATCTTCCGCCTCGAAGCTCCGCAAAGCGTCCTTATAAAAAAACGAACGAGGAGATTCCATGTCCTACAATTAACTCTTTAACAATCCAGATTTTTCACATGAATAAATACGTGTTCTTTCTGCAAGATTTTTTATTCTCACTCCATAATTTAAAATCCGATTTTTAGAGGAGAAACAAGAAAGCTAGTGACTTTTTAGTATTTCATATCTTAAAAGTGGTGTAACGTAGGTAATGTCTCGAAAATCTCGCATACTATACATTATTGTTGCAACCCTGATTGATTTTTGAATGGCTTGAAGTTGTATAAGAAGGAAAACAAAATAATCGCGCGCGTATTGGTTTACTCGTATGTACCTTACTGAGAATGTAACTTTTAATCCGTTCGCTTTAGTTTGTAGAGAATTTTTACCAATTCCGAGATATAGAAGAAAAAAGATGAACATCTGTATATTTTTGCAGAAATTTTGAAAGTGTATCCTTTGGTTTAAAATTATTTGCATTTAAAATTCTAATGAGAAACGAGTCTAAAGCTGTTCTGCGTGAAAATGATTGCAGTTGGCGTAAATGATAGGGTCTACTTGTGGAGAAATGTAAATGGAAAAGATGTACGAGTGGTGCTATCAAGATTTAAACAAATCCGCGGCCGAAGTGACTGATCGCTCGCAACAGGTGGTGGGGTATGTTCCAGACAGGTGGAACACAGGGTGCGAGTTGGATTAGCGTGCCAAGAACCGCCCCCTTTTGGCCGCAACCTCAACCTCTCGTCGAGCAAGCCGATATTGTAATTGCCAGTGCTACCCAAGTGGCCTAAGATTGATGAGGCGGAAGGCAAGTTAGTCGAAGCGTGGCAAATGCGAGCTGGCGGCGCTTCTGAAACCGGATAGCGAGAATATTCCTACTCCTCCCAAACCTGTACCAGCTACCAAGACAACCTACCAGACTACTTGCTAAATAGAGTCCCGGTATTATTTCCACCAAGACTCAATCGATACGATACCAAAACAAGCAAAACTCGTTAGGCCTGTTTATTATTACAAGCCCTCCGGCTCTGACAATGTGGCCCCTCTTAGATTTATTCAGTATCGATCCATTCAAGCCTAATGCACTTTTTTTTATTTGTATCGAGGTTACGTCAAAGCATTACTTTTATTTTTAAATTACATATTTTGTTTTTAGCGTGAAATCATTCAAACTGTCTTGAAAACTTATGAAATCCCTTGAAAGCATTTTAAATCTCTTCGAATCCTTCGAAATATTTTTAAATTCACTCAAATCCTTTGAAATATTTTTAAGTGACTTTAAATCATTTGATATTCTTTATAAAATCATTAAAAATGTCTGGAAATCCCTTGAAATTTCTTTAAATCATTTACAATCTCTAAAAATCCTTTGAAAGTCCTTAAAACCTTTGAAATTCGTCTAAGATTCTTAAAACTTCATTAAAATCACTTAAAGTATCTTCAAATGTATTGAAATTTTTTGAAATCTTTTTAGGTCAGTTAATCCGAATTAAACTTTAAATAATTTGGAGAGAAAGAATCCCCAAATAAAAACTTTAAATAAGAATTAATTAAAATTGTTTTGCTTGAAACTTTCTTCGCAATATAAACACAACATATTTTGCAGAATTTGTTTTATTTATAATTATTGTATATTTAAATATATTTACAATTATATTATCTTATTATACTTTGTATGCAGGGACGTATAAGTATGTTTTTAGAATCTTAAAACAAATTTTTAACATTCTTACAATGCTGAGAAAATTTGTTTCACAATGAGTAACGGATTTATAATAGCTAGGTAGACGTCATGTATATGAATTAAACCCAAATATATAGAATATATTTAACATCCATCTAATAATGGATACATTAACAAGTACCATAATAAACACGAGGTCTGCGATAATGAATCACAAATGTTGAAATCGTTTTTCGTAGTATTTATCTGCTTTATAATTGCAACATCACGTAAAATGTGATATGTAGGTACTACTGAATTATAGTTTAAAATATTTATGCTTGTTGCTACGAGCAAAATTAGTACAATTTTTTATCCAATTGCTTCAAATTAAAAATTGTATTATCTATTTGTTTTCTATACTCGAGTTAATGACTTTCGTGTTCTTGCAGTCTGGATGAGGAGGCACGATTTTCGTTTAACATTTGTCCGATTTGAAGTCGTGTTACTGGAATAGGTTCGTGGTCCCTTAAACGTATTATAATAAGTTGGTTATTAATTCGAGGTAATGTATGAAACACTGAACCTTCGTTCATTCCAATAAGATGATTTTGCCATATGCGTGGTGTAGCGTGAGTGTCATCTTGTATGAAAATTCTACCATTTTCATCATAAGCATAAGGATAAGGAAGAGGAGAAGAAGGGCGTCGTAATTGATGACTTCTTTTCTGCGAACTTAATTCTGCAATAATAAGTAGAAATTGTTATTAATATTATAATTTATATTATTTTACTAGCAAAATACACGCGCGATTCGTCTCTTCTTGCTTTTATGTTTTATTTTTCTTTATATCATTAAATTCAATATTTCAAAATAATTTTGAAAAGTCTGTCAAATCAAAAAAGAAAAAAAAAATTCAAAAGATTTTAATGGATTTTAAGGATTAGAAAAAATGTCAGACAATTTAGAAATATAATAAAAAATATAATAGAAAAAATCTGCCCGCTGCGCGGGCACATTCTCAGCGCTTGCGGCTCGCTTCGCTCGCAAAAATGAGCGCGCCTACGGCGCGTGGGGGGTCGAATATAGTTCGATCGGCGCGCTTCGGAGACAGACAGACAGACAGACACATTCGTAAAAACATGTTTTTCGGGTTCAGAGGGTCCCAAAACGTGGACATTTGACAAAAACTGGGGGAGTCAAATTTTACACAAATCTAATACCTTCTCTAATGAGAATGTAAAAATCTCGAAATAAAACCTATGTGCATTAAGCGAGTAAAAATATAGCAGCTTCTTCAATATGAACAGAAATTCACGACTGGTCCAGTACTGGCCCAGTATAGATTGCCGGAGTACCAGTACTGAGCGTATGTACTGGGCCAGCATTGGGCCAGTACTGGCATTCGGTACTGTAGAAATTATGACCGGGTTCGGGCTGGATTCTGGCTGGGTTTTTGACGATGTAATATAATCAAAAGATTACAATAAAAAATTGTTTTTAATATAAGCACTGATCTTAATTTATGTTTTTTTAAATTACACAATCACACGCAAGGTCTCTTTTACACATATAATCGCACACGCTCAAACGCTTCGAAAAATCACACTCGCTTGGGGAATCGATCCCCCGACCCTAACATTCTAAACCTAAAACGCACGCCCTAACCGCCTAAGCTATTTAACCACTTTGAGTTCGTGAACAAAAACTTCGCTAAGCTCTTTCGCTGAATATCAGAGATAATTGCGAAAAATATAGATAGATATATTTTTTGTTCTACACATTTTATGAATATGTGTTTTTAAAAATGTTTGTATTCGCGAAAATCGAAATTTGGAAAATTATTGTTAACGAGAGAATTTTTTTATATTAAAGTTTTATGTTTATTTAATAGTGAGAATTTTGCATTAAAAATATAATTAAAAGTATGTTTTTTTATCATAAATACTCTTTGAGAACTTATAAGTAAAGTGTCTTTAATTTTTAGGTTTTATAAAGATAACTTGTACATGGTGTTTTAAAAGAACCTTCTAAAAATTGTTTTTACGATGATTATATTTAATATTTCTCACTATTTTGGAACACCTCAATAATGATATTAAACAATAAAAAAATTGTTTTTGTACGACTGGCATAGTACTGCTCCGTTCGTGGAGCCAAACTTTTGCCAGTACTGGTTGAATTGCCGATTATCTACCGGAGTAGTATTGCTCCATTCGTGGAACTAGCTTTTTGCCAGTATTGGCGAATTATCGATTATCTGTACTGGCAAACTGTACTGCCCCGATGGTGAACTCCGGCGGAGTACAGAAATTTCTATCTGGGAACGAATTCTTATGAATAATAAAATTCTCTCATACATTATTATTATTATTCTTACCTATTGAATTTAGCAAAACTGCTACAATTAAGAACAGTGCACCAGTGATAATTCTCATTTTCAGTAAATAAAGATGTTACTTGTTACAGAATTTCAAAAAGACTAGAAAATTGATTCATAATCACACTTTTAGTAGAAGATATAGGTGTCGAGTTCTTTTATAAAGTAATAAAGAAACGCAACTGAGTATAATTAAGATAAGAAACGACTAAATGATATAAATTAATGATTTTTTACAGGTATAAGTGCAATTTTTGCTCATAAACTGGGATACACAACAAAAAGCTAATTAACCATGTAGATGTCATGGTTAATTAAGAATTTTGATTACATTATTTTTTATAAGATAAACGGAGTTTTAATAATGCTTTAGCAGAACTTTAACAAACGACTGATACAACTTTCATAAATTTTCTACGTAGGTATCTATAACTTTCTGATACTTTTCTCTACATGCGAAAGAAGTCTCATCCAATATTACCGTGAATACTTTATATCGACCTTATGTTCGTGTGAGGCCGTTCACATCAATCGTTTACTCCTGAATATTGTTCTCAATCTTTTCCCAGTAGAATCAAAACATACCTTCTATTTACAAACGTAATATCACGAGAGTTAATGTTTTTTACACTTTTGCTTACTGTTACTATAGATTTTAAAATACCTTTTGACTTATGTGGATATCATTTACATTATTGTGTGCTTTAAATTGTCAAGTGTAGGCTTCGCTTAGCAGTTAATTGTAGGAAGTGTTTGATCTCGCTTTCATGATAAAACTCGTGAATTAATGTGGCTTTGAACCCAGGATTGAAATGCCCCTGGCCGGGTTCCATCCCTCTTTGCCGCCAACCTCCTTTCAGGAAGCAGAGAAACCTTGTCAGTTATAGACTCGTGGCGTCGGTTCAGAACGCGGTTGGCATTTAACTTTAATTGCCTTTCCCTATAGTGAATCCGTAGGAATACTTTTCTAGTTTGTGTCCCGCAACTCTGTCCATAAACTTCTTGTAGTTATGCAGTAATATGATTTCAACTCACCTGTCTCCACCACCTCTATTAAACGTTAGACGAGTTTATTTAATAATCATGTTTCAGCCTAACAGATGTTAAATCCTCTTTAAAAAAAGTGGTATAACGAAATGTCTTGAAAATCTCGTGTTGGTTTGCTAATACCTTAAAATTTCAGAAAAATCTTCGAAATTCCTTAAAATTCGTTAAAATCTCTTAAAATTTTTAGAAAGAAGTAAAATAAAATAATTGCACGCTTAGCGTGCATGTTAGTTTTCTATAGTATTGTTAAAAAATCCTTGCAATCATGATACAAAGTTTATATCATCTAACTTTACGTTAAAAATTTGTACCTGCTATTTACTTTTAGAATCTGAATTTTCATAAAAAATATGTAGTTTTTCAAATTTCACTTTTAAAAGTTGATTTATTCAAGCCTCTCATGTATCCAAGTTGTGTTTGTGCGATCTAAAATCATGATTTCACGAGAGAAAATAGTGAGGCAAAGGAGAAGAAAAATTGCAGAGTAGAATATAATGATTGAGGCTGCGGAGAAACAAGAGCTCCATCTCGATTTGAGTTGGCTTCGACTGCCTTTTACCCTCGTCCAATCAAAACTCTTACTTCAAAGGAAAGATGAAACCGGAAGCCTGAAACCGTGCGCCGCGTAATGAGGTGAGCTTCGTGCTCTTCTCTTTTCGCATCTTGCTTAAATAGGTTCGGCCTTCTGAGGGTAAACTAATGGAACGCACGAGCGAGCGCGTACAGGAGACATCAAAAAGAAAAATCTAAAAAAAAATTGTTGGCAAAGTTAACCACCAAAGCGGAAAAGAATTTACCAAGGAAAATTTCATTTTAAACCAATGGACAAATCCCACAAGATATTTTCAACAGGAAGGCAAACATTTAATTCTTATCTGTAAAAAGAAGAGAGAATTTTTATTTTTTTTTTCGCTCTCTACTTTCATTATTTTCAAAAAATCGAATCAACGAGATGTCGAATTGGTTTCCGTACAAGCCATTCTCAATCCTGACTAATATATTTCCGATGCAAGTCGATTGCATGCATGGAATAGCGAAATAGAGAGTATTGTACTCCGGACTATAGATAGAGAAACAATAATGGTTACTAAAAAGTGAAAATGGTGACCTAAGAAATTTTCGCTTTAAAATCTAAGCAAAACTTTTAAATTTAATCTTGCATTTCAGGATTTCAGGACAACGATTTTTGTCCCAAAATATTATCAGTCAAAATTTAAAGCAGAGCAGCAAAGCGTATTTATGAGTCATTTGTTTTTCACAAAATGGTCTATGTTTTATAGGAAACTGTGAAATTATATGGGTGTGATTAAACGTCATATGACTGCCATGTCGATAAACTTTGACTGCCACAGAAACGACACTAATAAAACTGAATAGTTGTTTCTGTTGCGCAAGCTTCTCGTATCGTCTAAAGGACAGTTTCGTTTTTCAAAATAGAAAATCAAAAAGAAGATTGAAAAGTTCAGAAAACCAGTTTTTCGTAAAAATCATGAAATATTTTGCGAATTTAACTTTCCCTCATTTAGAGTGAATATAGGAATACAAATATTAAACCGATGCAACAATTGAAAATCTGCACAAAGCGAATCTGGAAGCTGTTGAAAAGTTTCAGATAATAAAAAAAAAGTAGCGGTAGTGACCAAATGAGTTCGTCCTAGCTCAGCCACACTCTTTTTGACGCTCTGCACAACAGAAGCAGTAATTAAATCCTGAATGCGATGGATTTTACAAAAATTGTTTTTCGAACATTTGTAATGAAAGCAATTTCATTCGTTAAAGTGGAATTAATTACGTTGGACCAGAAAAGTGTAGTCTTTTTTATAGTATCTTTTGCAGATTTAATTATATCCGATTGAAAAGTATATAAAATGATCTATAAATAATAATTTTTTTCAAAAATTCATTAAAATGTAAGTGCAGGTATTTATTTGCATTTAAAGGTTATGTCATATTATTTAAAATCATTATAGCAACATTAGTGAAACAAAAATACTTTGTGTACAGAGTCAATAGGATTGTTAAAAATATTTCACATAAAAATTTATTAACTTTAAGACATGCTAATTTAAAATAAATATATCAATGTAGAAAAATCCGTTTTGGCCAGCAGATATGGTTTGATGTTCCTTCTTTAGAAAATCTTTTTAATTGTAATAAATTGTTATGAAATGTTGCTTGAGAGTATTTTTGAAATATTTTATTTTGTCGTGAAAAACATATACTCTTGCATATATATTCCTTTTAATTAAAATTTGAAAATCGGCGGAAGCTAGTAGTCTCTGCGTAAAATACATTTTTGAAATAGGAGTGTATTGAATGTATATATATACTATATAGGATAAAAAAGTGGGAATGACAGGATCTTTATTATTTTAATTCCATCCCTCGAAGCTGTTTGGAGCTGTATAATAGATCGTGAGGCGAAAAGGGTCCACGAGGAGACCGTGTGCAATGTGATGGTCATAACGAAGCTGTCGACTTGATGGATGAGGAATCTGGCAGGAGGGCCGTGATGCTGGTCCCTGAAATGGGAGCATGAGCAGTGAGACTGAGAGAGAAAGGAAATCTCAGCACATAGAACTGCATGAGAGAGAGAGAGGGGGGGGGAAGCTGCTGACCAACGCAACGTCTATTGCGATACAAGGGATGCTATCGCTATCGGAGCTGCACACTCTGTCTGTCATCAGCACGCCTCACCACCTCAAATACACTCGGCCCTCCAATACACGCATGATGAAATATGTTGCATTATATAACTATAGTGAAACGAAATTAAGCTCCTGCCAAAGTTCTAATTAGAAACTGTCTCGCTATAGGAAAAAATATCTGAGACAGAGAGATTGACAAAGTGTCTACTAAATTTTGCCCACTTTAAATGATTTTAAAGAAGTTGAAGAGATTTTTAAAAAATTCGGAAGATTTTAAGGATTTTCGAGGGATTTTACAGGATTTCTAAGCATTCAAGTTAATTTTAAGGAATTATGTAATGGAGATTTGACAAAATTTTAGGATTTGAAAATAATTGAAAAGATTTCATGAGATTTATAAATAAAAATATTTAGATTGATTATTCGGAAAAATATTTTTCCAAGCCGAAAACCTACTTCCCGCATCAAAAATAAAAACTAATTCATGTGTTGTTGCTGATAATTATTTCGATTATTGAATTATTATTATACAGGTTATTTGAAATGTATATTTAAATAAAAATTGTACAGTCTCACTCAATGTGACAAGGTCTACATAAAAAATACAGTGCTAGATTGAAAACCATTGAAGGAAAACTCGCGGAATTTGGGACGAATCCTGAAAGCGAGTGGAAATCGTAAAAAGGGGACGTTTTTCATCTTCAGATCGGCTGAACTTGACTAGTGGGATTTTCAATTCGGGACTGTAAAAAAGTCGATAATAAAACCGAGAGACACGCCCCGCAAAAACGATAAACGTACGCAGAACGGCCCGGGTAAGAACCACGATTGAGCTGCATGCCAATGTCACCGTAAATTTATTGCACCCTTCGGGTAAAGGGAGCGAGGTGAATGGGAAGACGAACCGTTGGAGTGGCATAGCGTAAGAAATGGCAGACGGAGGTAAGGAAAACTCTAAAGTCCTCTTCCTTCTGCTCTCTAGCTTTTGGTATTCGGCAGGATGCACGACATTCACTTTTGCCAGCACCATCTCTCGCCTACCGTCTCACGAATGACGCGAAGAATCGTCTTATTCGACGCAACTGGAAGAGAGCTTCCACGTATTCGCCACGACAATAAGGGTTTGCCAAGCCAAGCATTGGATTCTATTTAGTTACGTTCTCTTCCGAGACGACAAGGTGGAGCACTTTCATGAGAATGAACAAAGGAGTGCTCTCTACCATCTCCCTTTCCTTCATTGAAACTTTAGCAAAATCTAAAGTATCAACACGGAAGCAGAAATTAGAAATCATCTCCAGAAAACTTAGTAAATCCTCAAGAGAAAATAACCTCAAGTTCCAACAAGAGCAGATTTAAAGCTTCCAATTCGAATTCTACTGCTTACCAACATATAAAAGTGCAAAATAACTCGCCTAGTATAGAATATAGATAATTTTAGTGGTGAATTTTATTTAAAAATCTATGAAAGGGAAACGGTTAAAGACGCATGATGTGTGATGAGTAAGTTATGTTGAGTTAATAGAGGATAAGAAAAAGGTTTTTGATGTAGGCATAAATTTTACGAATTATGTATTCGCGGCTTTCTTTTACGCTAAGCATGTCCTGTCAGCAACCGATTTTACGGTCCACATTGCTAGCATCTAGCACACGTCGAACTGCATCATGCCACTTCTTTACTATCTTAAACACGAGGCAGTATGCGGTGCATGGTTTACGTCCCACCATAAAAGTAACACCACGTAGCGAGCTGCAGTTCGCGATATATATATATATATATCGCAATATATATATATATATATATATTCTATATATCACCTATCCGGCCCCTTAACCGGTCGCCTGTAATACCGTGATAAAATACGCTTTTCAGTATATTTCCCGTTCGTGCAAAGCTTACATGACGAATATCATGTATGGATCGAGCAATCGATTTTCATCGAGTTATCGTTTAACTCGTACGGAAAATAATGTTTATACAACTCCAATTTATAAACGATTTAAAAATCTCAGATCAGTTTAAAATTCTTAAGGAACGAGAAAAATCCGAACGCTAACCAATTTTGCAAGACAGTCAATATTCGTCCAGAAAAGGAGAACGATTGAACCATTCTGGCTGACCATAAAATGATATCACTACTGAAAACGTAATAATATCATTTCTATGTGGATACTTACTAAAAACAATGTTGATGCTTTTGATGCTCTGTCGATAGTAGTCCAAACCCACAAAAATCATCATGTCTGACCAAAAATGTGTTGTACTACTTAATATAACTGAAAACCTTGAATGGAAATTGTCAACACTAGATTGCATAGTAAAACTTTGAATAATTAGAATTTAGAAAGGTTATTGTGAATGTAGTGAGGTGTAAAGTGGTAATTCTATGCATCGAAACTCATATTTTGAGATTTAGTGTGATGCAAACAACAATGCCATCAAATTTGATCCAGAATTGTACGTTTGAATTGAGATTATCGGTACTGAGTGTGTTTGAGCTGATTCGCAGAATCCAGGTCTTTTTCATGTTCACCTCTCATCTCTATCGAGGCCACCCCGTAACACTCGTCGATTTAATCAATGTACGCAAATTACGGTGGTTGTCGAAGCGTGAGTAACTAACGCAACGTAATTACAATGTGCGACCTCGCTTACAGGCAAGGCAGAGAAGGATGGAAAGGGGGGCTGACGAGAGTGTTGAAGCGCTCTGGATCACTGAGAGCGAGCTCAACCCTGTCTAGTGAGCCGGGTCAGCCGAGATGAGTCCCTGTAACATGCATGTTTACAATGGCTCAGCCACTCATGCGATTCATATCCCTACCAGATCAGCTCGGCTTTCGAATTCGCGCTGACCGGTTCGATCCTGATCTGGCGAAAGTAATTAAACCTACCTCGCGAATCTAAGTCTAATTAATGTGTACCAACCTGTCATGTTATCATCATTCGAAAACCCAAATGCGTAACATTTCACCATAGTTCAAGCGTAAGCTTAACAATTCCGCACGCTTTACAGGAAGTGCGTACGTCTATCGAGATGGGCATGCGGATCGAAGTCAAAGCAAGACGTTCGATCAATCGTAGTAATTGAACAGTCAATCGCCACTGCCAAGTGTGTTTCAGACCCCTATACGAATACTCTAACCTCTGTGCGAAACCTTATTAACGAGAGTTTGTGCGGGAAATTAACACACAGGGTCAAGGGATATCTCAAGCTGTTGGCAATCGAACATTATTGACCATCTCCTAATTCAAATCAACGCAGTAATTTCTCATACCAATATAAGGTACTTTCATCTAAAATATATATCAGAGCTTCTGCCTAAGTTTGTAATATTGCTGATAACAGTATGTTTTTAAACACTCCATTATCCTATCATATTTTATCATATATTTTCCTTTCAAACGTACAGGACTGGATTGATTCCAATGAATTGTTTCTTTATCAAATATTGAGTATCAGATCTACTTAGAAAGTTGTTTTTTGCCGCGCACTAGGTATCACATCCATTACTCGAGATATCCAACAAAGAGCCTTTCACTTATCATTCTCTAGAGATCAAAGTTGGTAATACGCACAATGACTATACCTCAAAAGCTCGCATTTCAGCATTAATGTAACAAAAGAGGTGGTGGTCTGCGAACAAGGGAAGTAAGGGTGGGTGACATGTAGGCGAATAAAGGAGAAGGCGAGGTATCTCAGAGGCGACAGTATACCTCTGTGGAGTCTGGTAGCCCGACCTGACATTAATTGTGATATTTAATCCCGAGTAACGCTAGGATCCATTGTGCACAACGGGAACAGTTGCAGCTGCCATGGTTACATCGGTCTTAAAGAACTATTTTTCTCGTAAGCTGCTTTCTCCAAAAGAAAGTTAACTCTATTTTTTAAATAATGAATTTACTCTATTTTCTAATTGACGATTTCTTTACTACTCTATTTGTACAGGTAGGTATGTAGTAAAATTTTCAACTGACAAAATATCCAAATACATTAAACATCATCAAAAATGCGAAGAAACGTTGTTTCACGAAACCGCAATGAGGCGTGAAAGCGAAATGGTGCTAGTGTGGTGTTAGAGCATTGTTTTCGAAGGGAAGCAATCGGCAAGCTGCCCGACAGTCTCCTGAATTCGTAATCGACGTAAACAAGGGTGGGTCCAAATATCCGGAGTGCCGCGTTTGTCGCCACCGTTCTAACATATTAACATAAAACCATTACCTCTGTCCGCAAGGCCGTTGAATTTCCGGATATGTGTAACTGTTATTTCGTTAAATTCGCATACAAGAGCGAGAGCAACAGGATGAAATCTATAAGAGAAGAGAACAACGCACTAGAAGGAAAGAGAGATATTCGAGAATATCGATTAAGAAGTCATTCGCCTTCGCTCTTACGATAATAGTCTCCACTGAAACTGCCTGAGGTCTCTGTGAAACTACTGCTGGTGAAACTATCCTGGGACTGCATCCAATCGCGCTTGAATGTCCGCCATTCCAGACACCATTAGACAGCTTATTATTTCGTTTTTCCACGCTTACCGCCTCTGTGATATCACGATTATGGTAGTCCGGGGTCTCGTTAACCACTATACTCAAATCTAGGTGCCATTGTATACCACCTCGAAAGGAACACCATTTCGAATATTTTCAACGGATGAGTCAAACGGACAAGGCATTTTATACTCCTGTAATTTCCCTTTCAGATATAATCTATAAAATCATCAAAACCGTTAGTATAAAATACACAAGAAGTGCTTTTCTTTTCCGAAAAATGTACAAAGTACATATATTATGGGCATATCCACGAAAAGTGTCATTTTTCTGTCACCGTTGCATTATAGGTAAATCTGAACTTAAAATACAAGTTAAACCGCACAAAAATTTACAGACAAACTCCCTGAAGTAGAAACAAAAGCTTACAGTCATTACAGAAACCCTCATAAAAAGATATAGCACATAATCGGTGAATAAAATCCCAAAAATATATACCTATGTAATATTTGTCACCACCTACGAATTGAGTGTTTTGCATGCTCACAGGTTTTCCGCGCATGGTTTGAAAATTCTAAAGAAAATCATGCTAGTTCAGTGGAACATAGACTACTGAAATTTCATTGATTTGACACTGTGCTTTGCTTTATAACTCAGCAAGAAAATCTCAAAGTCGTGTCACCGCTTTCACGATTTAAATGTCCACTCCTGGGTCTGGAGCTGTAGAAAATGCGCGCAACCACCTAGGTCAAAAATCTTTCGATTTTTTGCTATATTTTGGTTGCCATTAGACACCACATAAGGGGAAAACGTGTGCTCTCAAAATTATAGAAGTATCACACATTCAAATATCGAAAATTTTGATTTTGCCGAAAAAATGTCCACTCCATCGTCGTACTTTACTCGAAAAATACTTGCAGCACACTTTTCTGTGCTCATCTAGTTTCAGATACTCTTTATATATTTTTAATCAAAAATAGAGTAATTTACACACTACTGAAAAGTATCCTGAACATTTAAGAAGGAAAAACAATACTATTTCACCTTCATTTCAAAAATATTATTAATTCAATTAAATTGATGGACTTATTTGTTTCAATACTTTGTGAAAACTGCGCGCATGCGCAAAGTTATTTACCACCCTAAAAAATGAGTTTCTATATGTATGTAGAATGTAGGAAAAAAGTTTGAAAAGTGTGCTTTAAGATTTATTTTTTAACTTTTTTTTGAGAGAAAATGACACTTTTCGTGGATATGCCCATATGAGTTGTTGAATAACTCCGCAGAGCAAAATTGAGATAGCTGAGACCTCTTGTAAAAGTACACTTGAATTAAAGTCATTACCAGTCTCATAATTTGTTCCACAAGGTGGATCAAATTATATTCATTTCGTATCTTGCGAAATGAATTTCACGTAGAACGCGTATCCACAGCAAGTGAAGCAACAGGAACTATACCTTCCAAAGTGCAAACCTCTCTAATTTAAATTACACAAAATTTGTCTTACTCTCGACGAAACTCCGCCTCCTCACCTCCATTCTAATTTACTGAGCTTTCCTTCCAGGAAGATTTCTGGCACCCTTGCATCCCACAGAGTCCCCTTCCCATTTCCTCAGTCTTTTCCTTACATATTTTTTATTACCCTATTACCGCCACATTCAGCGCCACTAGAAAATGGGATAATATACAATGTCAAGAAAAAAACTCGATGTGAAAATAAAACCAGAAAATTAAGTTCCTGTCCTTTCTACCTCTTCCTTTTTACTATTAAGTTTCGAAATTATATTTTGATAATCCCAGTGGAATCTATTTCTTTATGTGGATTAAAGTGATGATGTAGTATCATGATAAAAGCATCTTGTTCAATATTTGCAATGGATGAAGCTTTATTTGATGAAGTTTCCTAAGTGATCGATAAATGCGTAAATCTGGCATGTAGGACGCGTTAATGAACCGCTTCATTTAACTTCAGTATCAATGGAAAGTGACAGCCAGCCTCAGAATGAGAGATAGCCCAATCGATACGTTCACATGATGGATGTTGCTGGTCCATCATTTCCCATCCATTGTATCTAATATATCGCGTTTAAATTCTCTCTCTCTCTCTCTCTCTTTTAGAATTTATTCATTATTATGTACTAGAAATTATTTTCAATACTTCAAATAACCATATATATATTTTAATCTGAACTTCACTTTTATCTATGACTCTCATCAATTTTTATAATGATTCATAAAGAGAAAAATAGTCCTGAAGTTTCCTCCTTTAATCCGAAAATATGAATTATAAAGTTCACTGTTCAGAAAATGATGAAGCTTAATTTTATTTTAAAACAAGCCTGTGTCATTGATGAGAAAACATCCATTGGATAGGTATAATCAACTGACCGAAAAGGGACACGAAGTAGATTGATTTTAGGTCCCCTGAGAAAATTTGTACTCGACCTCGTATCTGCTCGTAGTTCATACTCTAGTTCACTCGTGAGTGGGAAGTAAAGCACGCTATTTCTTTTTTTGTCTTTTGCTGCTATCCGCGCCGTACTCTGAAATTAGGGGAGTTAGGAGGATCACCCAGAAGCGCGACGAGACTTACCCTTCGACTTCACGGTCATTAATCAATCGACAGCCCCCTACAATCCTGACCAGGTTGGCGGCTTCATTCGTTTCACTCGGGATCAACCGAACGACGAAAAAAGAAAGAATTTACAATCTATTTAAAAGGCTTTCCAATCGGCCCGATTCACTCCTGGGACCCAACCTCCATTTCCATGACGACACATCTCAGACCTCCGACACTTTACAGGCTCCTCTCAATGTTGTACTTTGCCTGCACCGAACCAGCTGGTCGTAAAAGGTTCACCTTTTGCGATCTCCCGATTGTATGCTCGTCTCTTTCAGCAGCTATTCGTTCCAACATTTTCTGCATCCCAAAGCTCCTTGGATGGTTTCTCCGAAATCGAAGTATATTCTCCCTTTATTTGCAAGCCTTTCTCTTTCTGCAGTATATCAAACATAGGAACTTAAATGAAATATTTTATATTAAATAAAGAGTTAAGAGAAAGAATATAACTTTTTTTGTTATATTCTATATATAGGAACGTTATATTTGAAAGGATAAATTTTAATATTAGCAGCTAAAAAACATTCTCACTTAGCGAGGTGTAGATCAAGTGCTGCAAGGGCTCCAGTTTAATATTATAGTGTCTCAGATAACCAGTGGAATTTCACTGATTTTTCACTGATTCAAGTTTAAAGAGTATCCTTTTGGAACTATATAATACAACACGAGCTTTTTGCAGCTAAAAAATATATTATAGCTTTGGTAGGAAGTGGGAACGCATAAAATATAAAGATTGGTCCTCTCATCTCATTTTGCTACATGCGTTTTTTTATTACCACATCAACTTGCAATTCACGAGCCCATCGGGGAAGCTGATTACGAGCTTTCAACTACGTGACGTTTGCTGCACCTGGCGTCTTAACGTCCACTCTTTTCAACGATGATGCAGTCGTAAGATACGAAGCTTCGAGAACCAGTTTCTAACAAGCAGAAGATGCTGGAGTTTTAGTGAACTCTTGAAAATTTCAGTGAAAACGATTTCGAATTTTAGGACCCTCTATATCTCAGGCCTTCAATCTTAACCTACTTCTAGATATAATGACTTCCTCTTGCTTTCGAAGTTTAAGGACATTTTTCGGGATCGTATCATCACAGTATTAAATAATGGCTTCCAGGTCTGAACCGAATCTGAGATGAAAATCCAGAATACTTTTCGATGAGCTTCACGAGATTAATTACATCATAAACCCTTCCTGCTTATCGATTTTCCCTTCATCACTCTAACCCTCGAGCCCCTTTACCTTGCTGCTTCCTCTTCCTCCACAAATTCATCTTGCCCTTTCCCTTATACCCTTATCTCGATTTTCATTTTAGAATTAAACCCCTCAGAAAATATTCTGCTCTTCAATTTCGCAGTGCCACTTTTAAAACGTTTAGTATTCAATTTCGCTGAGAAGGGTTAATCTGAATGCCGTTCTGTGCTGCCTAATGTCGCTTTTAACGAGTAAAGGACTACTTATACGATTCAACTTGCACCCTTCTTTCTTAACAATGTAGGTACTTGCCATTCTGTCGTCGTACTTCGCGAGATTGGCTCGTCCTGAAGAATTAATGATGGAAACCCTACTGATTCTTTATATATATATGATATTGGTAAATTCTCCAAACTATTATCAGCACTTTCAAATTTTTCCTAAAGTCTCTTCAGACCTTGATTATCATTTATCATTCTCTCCATTTACAGTTGTCCACTTACATATCATTTTTAGCCCCATTCGTTTACTTTTTCAACAATGAAAAAACTTTCTTAAGCTTCGAATAAAATAGAGTCCACTTTCAAATTGCATCCCAACTTCGAAACTATCTCGCAGAAACGAGACATTTGAATTTTAATCCAGAGATTCTTCGCGTTATCAGCAGCACAGATATTAATACTCCTGGGAATGATGAACAGATAGGGGAAGCTGAATGGTTCCTCGCAAAGATCCAATCTAGAATGAAAAAAAAAAATGGAGACATCGAAAAAAATCTTAATTCATTCCTGCAAAAGCTACCACTCCGCAGAATCGAGCATTTGAACACACTGAGATCTCTTGAAAACAATCAGATGAGCTCAATTTAATGGTGTCAAATCACTCTTTCCAAAGCACTCCCATTTGCGATGAAGAACGAATTTCATTTCATACAGACGTAAAAACTCTCAATCCAACTTTTTTCCTCTGTTCTCATAAAAGCTTAACTTTCTGCATCTGAGATGTGAGAAGGAGGTTCGATGAGTGGAGAAGAAAACGCGGAAACTCAAAGCTCTTCAACTGAAACTCGTGCTTTCATTAAGGCTCTAAAGACGACGAGTGCTGCACCCTCGAAGAGGTGTCGAGTGAAAAGAAATGCTCTTCGTATCCTGTTTGACATCTGGAATCCTAGTTCATTGCTTTCGAAGTCAACTTTCAAAAACACGACAATTTTTCACCTTACTGAATCCTTGATCTCATTTTCTTCTCATTCCTTAATACAATCTACGTCTTGCAATATAAAATTCATATCTTTTGTTAATAAAATCAAGATTTTTGATGCAACAATAAATAAACATTATTCGAATATAAACGATCCTTTTCTACGTATGACGCTACTAACATTCACACATTATGCAAGAGATTCTGACAAAACCAGAAAATTATGAGTCCTCCGTGTCCCTTGATGAGAGAGGGGTACACTCGATTAAACTTGTTGAAAATTACATTGAAACCATGGCTGATGGCAGTGAGGTATCCCGTCAGCGAATTCATTTCAACGATTCGCCTTTTCCCTCATCGGATATACAGCGAATAATTTTCCTGTCCCTCGACGTATTCGGGTGGGTGTGGGATCGATTTTCGTAATTCATCATTTGTATGCAGCTTGATGGAGGACTACTAGCTTTGGCGCTTTTCATCTTTTCTCTACAGGATATGTGGTGATAAAGCTGTGACTATACCTTTTCCCTCGACTACTTCTTGAACAATTTTAACAAGAAAAAAAATTTTTAATTTCATTGGCTGAACTGTAAAGGAGCCAGGACATGAAAATTCAGAACTGCGGGACTACTAAATAAACCTGCACAATATTTCAACCCAAGAGCGTCCGGCAAAGTGAGGCCGTTTAAAGCAAATGACCGTCACAGGGTAGGCAACCTGAACGACCGACATCATCGCCTTCTACCGTCGTAATTTATACGCAAAGGGATGGGCCACCGCAATTCTAAACCACTCATTTCACGTTTTATGAACTTCTGTTACTTATTCATGAGCCCTGAATTCCCTAAATCTTTCGCAAATTACAATCACTTACTGATTTTTTAATTTAACACAACTTCATACTCTGAGCGTTTCCCTCTTGAAAACCATTTTCGCGTCATTTTGTCACTATTTTAGATTATACTTGTGGAGTCAATGAAAATGGAATGAAAGAATAAAAAATTCTTTTGAGAATAAAGAAGAGGGGTTGGTAAAGTGTTTTCTTTTTCGTGGCCGGAAAAATGTCTAAATCATAACACAGGGCGACTCCTCCGTCATCTCGAGTTCGCTCTCGCCGCTCAATTTGTATGTTAATTCGCGAGTGTTTGTTGGGCAGCAGTTCACTTAATAATGTCATGTTTATTCAGCGATGATATCGCCTCGGGCACTGAAGCATGCGACATATTCGCAATCGGTGTCAGCAGCTACCCACCCTCTTTCCTTATATAAAAAGAATACTAATCGTGTTTTTCCACCACATCGTTCAGCGCGTCACTCGGTAATCGCAACAGAGACGATCATGCGATACTATATATGTACTACCAAGTATTAGCGTGAACGCTAAAGAGGCATACGTCAAATAACCCCTCATTATTTTAATCATTATCATCGTAATCACTTATATAATTTCAAAAGCATACACCATTTACGTATTAAACTAATATTCTTTGTCAAACATATAATTAAAACACTTGAATTAAAATAATATACGTCTCAAACTATGATACAACAAAATAAATATTATATAAATAAATAAAATTGCATTCCGTATATTTGAGACTAGGCTTTACGTTACCGTCATTATTAAATTTCAAAAAGGATTCAAAGATAATCAAATTAAGGGGGGAAATGTCACATCACTCGTGCTGGTAATACCATTACTATTCATACTCTCTTAAAAAAGTGTTTTTCAAAGAATCTATCAAATATCCACTCTACTGATATGCAAAGCTAATATCTCTATAAACTCTAAAATCGATTAAGAATTGCAGGCTTTATACTTTTACGAATCCAATTCTTTTCAAAAGGCGCCCCAATATAAATTCTTGAATGAAAGCGCAGTTTAAAAATGAATTGCGTCACGTTTACGGAATTCTGGAACATTATATCTCGGCGTGATTTTGACGGACGGTTGGTTAGGAACAAAAGTGAACCTGGGCGTATTCAACTACATACTAGCAACCGCAGTCCAGCACAGCATCCGAGAGGGTTGAACGAATAGATGAAGCCTGTAGGTTGCCTTGGCGCAGAACCCCAATGCGGCAGTCGGGTAATTCTACTCGCTCGAGTACCTACCACCCTCGCTTATGTAGCAGGCATTGCACGAGGGGATGCTGCTTTGATAGCCAGCGGGAAAGTAGATTGGTAGGTCCGATGCGCCAGATAGAGTTCATTGGCTTCCTCATCTGAGGAGGGTTTATGTTCAAACGTAAAAAGGGATCGATCAAGAGCCAGTCCGTATATTCTTTGCGAGAATCGCGAAACTCGCGAGGAATCGCACTCTTCCGTTCCCCATGCTTATCATCGACCTGGGCTCAAATGTTGCGTTGATCAATCCTTTTACCTATGCAATAATTGAAAAAGGACGAGGTTCTATTAAAACAAAAACAAAAATCCTTTGGGATAATAAAACACTTTCTATAAAAAAATGTGCTCAATAAATGCAATATTTTATATATAGATTTTTCAATTAGATAAACTAAAAGATTTGACAAATGTGCGAAAACTAAAAGTGGATTCATTAGCGAATGCATGAAGGCGTTTCAGAGATAACATGTTATTGAGTGTCGATATAGCTCTAGTGTGATGAGAGAGATATTTCATTCTGAAAAAGGCGCAAAGAACTGCGAATGAGTATTGTGGCCGACAATCTCCACGTCTCTCGATACTCGATATATGATTTGACACTAACGAGCGCTAAACTGTCTTTAGACGAGTCTAATGATCGATTTGTAATGAGACGCTGACTCAACTTGGCAACGAGACTTATTCTGACTCAGTTTTTTTCACACTACTTCACAAACTTTTCAAAAATATTGAACGTTTCTCTTCCTTTTTGTTTAATAAATAGAGCAAGCATATTTTTTTGTCGAAACTTTTACTTATAGTTTAATGTTGTTAAACTGATATTCTCGGATGGATAGTCACTTCACAATCGATTTCAATTCCACACTCCGAGTCGAACAGTTTCCCAACCAAATTCCTCTTGAAAGCCGACGGAGATTTCAATAGGAAGTTATGTGAATGTCGACGCTGAATACAAGAGCCGTCACTGAGAATCGAAATGGCGGCGTATAAAGACCATTGTCGAAAACGCCTAGTACTCTCGTGTCAGTTGACTGCCGCCATTTGGAGACTGCAGACGATACACTTTAATGCCTATGGATAAGAGCTACAACCCACGTTTCGCAATTAGAACCCCTAGTAAACTCCGATTCTCGTGTTACATTTGCTAAACAATTCTTAACCCTTAACTCAATCATCAATTTCTCGCAAGCTCCACCCAATTATAAAAATATTCAACTATAACGAAACACTCACTGAAAAAAATACTTGGTTGGAATTATTGTCCTTACTACTTTTCTTGTTGTTGTGACAATTACAGATGGTAGAAAACTATTTTCACATTGTTGTACTACCTACTTAAAGTAAGCCTTAAAGTATTTTATCATTCAAGAATTTAACCCAGCAGCATTAAAGTACTCTATTATAATAATTTTCAAGTAACTTGATTCTGATTTAATTTCTTATAACAGTAAATCAAGGATGTGGAAAATGTACGAAATTTTTAAGATGGTGAAGAAAATTCAGCATTAATATAATCTTACATAAAGGGAGGATTGGATGCGTAAATGAAGCCGTATTAAGTAAGTTAATATAAGCCAAGTGTACACGCTTGACAGTGAACTAAGTCACCAAAGTGTAGCGGTGGATCTGAGGAAGGATGTAGTTGTACTAACCAAGATGTTACTGAAATGAAATCAAGCTCATCTTCGACGTTCCTGCCACGAGCGTCCCTTACCATTTTCGTAGTGCGACACAGCATGAGTAAGGATGTTTCGAAACTGCTGACGGTTTAACTCTACCCCCCCGCCGCCCCCAACCCTTTCTTCAAACGCCTGAAACCTCCTCCTTTCATCTCCCAGTTTCCAAGTAACTAGCAGTGTCTATAATGGCCCACCTCCACAAAATGACGCCATTCAAAACCCATTCGCTTTCCTAAAGCTAATGGGATTCAAGTATTAGGGAAAGATGGT
Source organism: Synergus gifuensis (assembly GCA_904066015.1). Lineage (NCBI taxonomy): Eukaryota > Metazoa > Arthropoda > Insecta > Hymenoptera > Cynipidae > Synergus > Synergus gifuensis. The sequence goes on along the minus strand of CAJFCO010000129.1, from coordinate 431,790 downwards.
ACTTAAGATTCTAATCTGAAACGATTATATCCAATAATCAAGGTGTCTTTAGTTTATAGTCTAATTTTGAGATGCCATATTGGCTCTTGAATACTCAAAGGTCAATTCAAATTTTTTCAAATAAGGAAGCGATTCGACAAATAACTTTCCGAATATTTTGCGAAAAAATAACTTGTTTGTTTTGTTGGGCGCGAGCTAATTCGCTCAAACCGGAAAAGATTACACAACACAATGCTAACCATAAAAACAATATATGAAAAACATCAGATGTTCAGAGATTTGTGGATGCTAGTTGGGTGACCCAATTAATCAAAGAAAGCTTTCCAAGAAGACGTAAAAATTTCCAGACAAAACAGGTAAAAAATAAAATAAAAATAAAATAACAAAAAACGAAAATAAAAAACAACGAAATAAATAAATCACAAAATAACGAAACTATAATAGTCGACAAAACTTTACGATGTCTTCAAAACGACGTCTTCTTCAATATCGATCTAAACAAATTCACTCTTCAATCGATAACTTTCCGACAATCCAATTAATCCACTAATTACAAAATTACAATTCAACTTTAATCCAAATTTTAATCCATATTTTCTAATAGAAAATTGTTTAAGCTAATTAATATTTCCTTATGTTTTAGGTAAGTGAACCTGATGATGATGAAATAATTGATGACGACGTGATGGGTAATGTACATTTCAATTGGCATTTAAAAAAAAAATTATTGCTTCTGACACTCGTGTCTATACAAGTGGCGAACCCCATAATCCATGGGCGGCTGACTTTATCCATTACTTGGGATAAATCTGTTTCCTGATGCAAATGCAAATGGAAATGGTTTACGTAGGAAGTGCAGCTTCAAACTTACTAGGATCGTAAAGCTCTCCTGAGACTGACTTCAGAATTAACGAGCGGGTCAACGGCAGAGCTCGAAGTTTACTCTGGATAACCAAACGAGGTTTTTCGTCTTGGGAAAGAATCTTTACTAGTTTCGTCGCTTATTTGCATTCTTGGCAACCTCATCTGAAAACATCTACACTATCCACCAACACAAACCAGTCAAAGCAAAATCAGATTTCTTTTCCGATTTAAAAACTTATATAAATCCACAAATCACATCAATAATTTGCGCTTCTACAATTTCACATTATATTTTTCATATAGTAAGTGTCTATACGGACATTTCCATTAGCTTTTCTCATTCCATTTTACAAAACCATTTTACGCGAAGATTTGAGACGAAGGTTATAGAATTTTGAAAAAGCCTTGCTTAAGACAATTTACTGTGAAGAAAGTTGCGTTCCCACCAACACTTCTACGTGTGCGCCTAACTAACCTTGCGCTCGTCGGTGTAAAGTCGCCCACTGAGGTAAATCTGTGGGTGTTGAGAGAAGCCAAATTGAATGGCAAACAGACTAGGGTGTACGCAAAGCAAGTAGAAATATACGTACCTAGGAAGGAAAATGCGAGTCGACTGCCGTTAGAGAAACTATTACGAGCTTTGGAATATGGGGTATGATTATTAAGTGAGAGCAGCACTAGACGATTACGCGGTCCTTGCGATAATGGCCCTATGAATGGGCTTCATTAAGACCTAAGGTGGCCCCTTCTGCCTCGATCTTACAAGTTCCATACCGCGAACACTTTCCCCTGCCTCCCCATCTTCCCAATTCATCCCCCGATCTCAGGCTTCCTAAATGTTTAAATGCTTTACCTTCTTGGCTTACAAGAGACCTTCTCTTGCCTTGAACCTAACGAGATTAGCGCACTGCCTCGTGTAAACTTCTACACCCACCTTTTCAACTACACGTGACACCCGCTGCTAGCGAAATTCAACGAAAATTAATTCCGGGAAAGGCAGTTGTGTGTAGACTCTAAAAGAAGGCAGAAAGTCTGCTTCACTGAATAACAAACATTGTATACTATAGAAGGTGATAACAAGGAATATATGTTCAGTAAAGTGCTCATCTTCTCTACAAAAAAAAAAAAAAAGTGGTGTAGGTGTAACGAAATATGTCGAAAATTTCGCATACATTGTTATTACAAACCTGATTGGTTTTTGAATGAATTCAAGTTGTAATAAGAAGGAAAACAAAATAATTGTTCGCGTAGAGTGCGTACTGGTTTGCTAGTATCATTAAAAATATATAATATACATATATACCTAAATAAGTTTTATATTTCGTAAATTGCATATATCTATTTGGAATTGGTTTTGTAATTTGAGATGTGGAAAAAAGTGAGCCTTTTTCAGTGGCAATATTATAATAGAAAGGCAAAACGTGTGAAGGAGACAGAATGGATCAAGGGGTGGAGTAGGCAGGAGTGCGGCAATTGCATACGAAACTATACGAAGTACTTTAACGCTGCATCACTTATGCATCGCGCAGCCCCGTGCTTACAAAGCGTTCCCCTGAGATTCCGATGACTTTAGTTCTGTGTCGGAAGAACAGACGGTCTGATGTTAAAGCCGCTGATCCTACGCACGTATATATGCACCTGTTGAACTACTGAGTGTTTTTCAAAAGAATTTAAACTTCATGTAGAGTTCTTTAATCCTCAATTTTATGATACCAAATAGCATAATTTATCGTCCCAGAAAAAGAATATATTATTCGTTATCATTTGGCACTTGAAATTAACAATATTATTGAACTTTATAAGACTGCATACAGGTATTTTCGTGAGCTATACGTTATACATGATGTAACACACTGCGTGCAGTATCCAAATTAATCTCAAACGTTGGTTCCGTTGGTTCACCATCAAGCCAAAACTTTAACTCAATTCAGAGAGATAGACTGAAGTTGTGAAGGACGGTATTCGAAGTTTAACCAGAAGCCATCAACGACTCCAGCATCGATGTTCACTCTACCACCGGTTGTTCCATGCCAGATGGCTCATGTGATACCCATGTAAGGTGGTCCAGACATTTGACGACGTGTTGTATCTTCTTTAAGGAAAAAGTGCCCTGTTACACTATCAATTCTGCTGGGAAAAGCGTGAGCAAAGTTTGCTTACGTACGTAGTCTAAAATTTGTTCATTCTCAGTTTTGTTGTACGTGCTTTGTTGTCATCTACATATGAGCATCTATTTCACATACTGCAACATCAAATAGTCGCCTCTATAAAAAGTCACTGAAAAATATAATACAATAGTTTATTTCTACATTAAAAGCATTATTATCTTCTGCATTTCTCTTTTCTTTTCTCCTTGTATGTCATGAAGCCGATAGCTATTATCTAAATTGTATTTTATAAGCATACTTCTTCAACGAAAGCAATTTTATGATGCCTCTACTGAATTGTTGCACATACATGCGGGTGCATAAAGTAAACAAGATAGGAATGATGAGGTAAGAGGAGATGTGGAATGAGAAAATAGAAAGAAGCGAGCAGTTTGAATGAAAAGCTGCATGATTGAACCATATAATGACGGCATATAGCGCTTGGTGAAAGAAGAGCAAAAAGAGAAGCTTCTTGAGAATGAAATTTTTAAGCGAGACCGAAATTAAAAAGAAAAAAATACTACAACTAAGTTAATTAGTTAATGATTAATTTCCAGGGCTCAAATATATTTTTAGATAAAATAGAAAGCATCAATGTAGTTTCATAATTCCGGTTGTTCACTACTCTCATGGTTGAAGCCTGTCAACTTCAATTGTGAGTCGCTAATCAAATCAAATTATACTCAGTGAGCTGTTAATCAATCAGGGAATGCTACAATGGTTTTATTTAATTTTCTCAGTCAACGTTTCATAGTTAAATTGCCGCGCCGAGAATATTTCTTCAATGATACGCTTCGCGTTGATGCGAAAGAGTCGATATATTGATAATGCCAATAAAGAATTTCAATATTTTCGTGTAACAGTATAGGATTTCAAACGAAACATGGTATTTGCAATTTTATTGTGCTAAATTGAAGCTAATTTGAAGAGCATTTAGAGGTAATAAAGTTAACTTCACTATAGTATAGCGCATCGAATCTCGTTTTTTATCTCGTGAGTTAACGAAAGCGGTTCAATCAGTATATTGCATAAATGCAAACTCGGACTTTCCACCTTGAAATAATCCCTTTAAAAGCTTGAAGCATGTACTATTTATCTCTCGAACCTATTAATTCATTAATTTTTTAACAAAGAGACAAAGTCCTTAACTATATCTAAGTATAAAAATTTATATTTTCTTCCAAGATCATATAAATAATAATAATAATAATAATAATAATAATATGAAATAAAGATATTTATACCCTTTCTTCCAAACCCCTCGAGATTTTTAGAGCCCATCTGACTTGTTCCTTTTTTCTTTACTTACCTGCACTTACTTAAAGAACATTGCCACGGAGCGCACTATATGCCTCTAAGATTACGTCTCTGAGAAAGCATGGGGATCTTCATCTTTCGAGAAAGAACAAAATTCAATTTAACTCGCAGCTTCGCGTCTATCTCTTGACACGTCTACACCTTTATAGTCTTTATCAAAAGTACATTTCCACAAAAGGATTTTCTAATTTACAATATTCAATTAAAAACGCCTTCTTTAAACGCGAGAAAGTCAATCACGTTAATTTAGCATCTATCTTTCTGCTGAGATTTTTTTAAACGATATAACAGCAGCCACTTCTTATTTCAGAGTATCCCTACAACAATAAAAAGGCATTTTTAATTTTTATTCGTTTCATTACATATAACTTTACGTCCAGGAAATATACTTTTTATATCAAAATGAAAATCGACCACGAGCGAGGTCATTACGTTCAATTATAGGCCGCTGTCATTTCAGTAAAAGTATTGAAGTAACGGTTACTGCCAAGTAGTAAATATAGGGATAACTAACGCATAACGCGCCAAGTTATCGCAATTTGCAGTAAAATTCGTTGCAGCTGCAATAAAATTTTCAGTAATCTCTACTGCAATACACCAGATGTTCTCGTATTTTGCTAAAGGCAGTAACAATGCCAACAAACCAGTGAAAGCCCAAAATCAAACTAGAACAATTAATTATATCATTGGATTTTAAAATCACTGTTTCGACTCCATCGAGTCATAAACAGGAAATATATTTTAAATCATGTCTACGGTTAATCCATTCATCTCAATTTTAGCATTCGACATAAGATGCCAAAAAAGTTATAAGACACCATAAAAGTTGTCGGCAGTAGGAAATTGACTGTAAAACTCAAGATAAACAAAAAAATCATCGAGGCTTGATAAAAATTGCTTCAATTTTCAGCCCCTTGCAAAATCTGTTACCACCGCAGTCCTAAAAGCCTCCTGATCCTGAGGGCTTTCGGAAGAGAAAGTCGAGGATTTACTCTGTTTTATAGCTCGTGTTTCTACATCGCGTGATAGAGGGGAAATCAGCTGCTATCTGAAGTGCGTAATTGAGCGTTTGCTTAAAACACCTTTTAAGTTAGAGTAGTCTTGGTCTGAAACCTTGTAGTTGTAAGTGGCTGTCAAATGGAACTTGAGCGGTTAGCAAGTGCCTCTCGAGCCTTCGTACGATGCGCAACACTCGACTTAATGAGCAGAGAGACTTGCCAGAGCCTTACCTATATCCACCAAGTACCACTATCGAAATTTATCTAAAACAATTGTCCCTTTTACGTAGCGTCGTCAGCCAAAATATTGCACCATCGAAAACAATTCCTTTCCCAATGAGAATTTCGTGAAAAGAAGATCAATGATCTGGTTGACCTGAATACGGAGACAAATTTCCACTAGCATTTAACGTGCTTCCTTCGTAACATCGAATCCTAACGTCATCCAAGTTGCCCAAATGCGTTCATCTAACTACTTATCGAGGATCGATAGTTACGATAACTTCGGGCCAAACACATTATCCAAAATTATAATCCATGATCAAAATAGTGGCCATTCTGTCTTGTAGCCGAAGTGTATTCGATTAAATGGAAGGCGATTTGAACCCATAATCCGATCAAGGTATATGTTGATTTAACATTATGTATCCATCGATCATGAATTTGAGTTGAAGATGAGATTTTCTTTATGATTGAATGGATTAGCTATACTCATCAGTATCGAAAAAACATCAGGAGTCAAGGGACATTTACGATTTAGGATACTTTTTCCTTTTTAGAATTCGAAACTGCGCCTCACGTTTTCTTGAATCACATGAGGCAAGGAATGTAGGATAAACTAAAATCCGATTCTAGTTACAGAACACGTTCTTGGCCCATCTATATATTAGAGAGTTGAGTGGAATAACATTGATTAGTAATTACTGCACGTAGAATCACGACGCTTCTGGATAGGCGCGGATTGGTGCCTTGGTATATGGACCACTTGTTGGCACCGAGAGGTTGTGCATAGAATTCGAAGTTACTAGGCGAAATTGGAAACATCATGATGTGGCTTTCGATTGAACATGCTGTTGACCCAAACATTTATATCAGCTTCGGATCCGATCACGAGGGAAAGGATTCAACCGATATTTATGACTCCGATTTGCGATCCTTAATTAAATTAACGGCTAGAGGTGTAGATGATTTTTTTTATTTTTCGTTACTATAGTCGTAAAACATTATTATTCACCCTAATCATCATTATCATTATCTTGTAATTCGTTATCTTATTCTTGTTAGCCTCTTATTTTCTTTTTCTTATCGGCCTACTTTCTATATGGGCATATCCATGAAAAGTGTCATTTTTCTGTCGCCATGCTTTTATACGTAAACCTACACTTAAAATACAAATTATATTACATGAAAAAGCTACATATTGCATAAGTTACAGACAGACTGCCTAAAATAGAAACAAAAGCTTACAGTCATTAAAAAAATATTTGACATATATTTGGCAAAAAAAGGCGAAAAAATAAAGGTAATAATACATAATTGGCCAGACTTATTGAGGTATTGCGTGTTAGAAGGCGAGAAGAGCCAAAACGATGAGTCATTCTGTCGCGCGGAAGCAATTTATCAGGACTGGCGCCGCTAAGGATACCCGGTTACGGGACGGGCCTCCCAAAGAAACACTTTACGAATGCAACAGGCGATATGAAACTAACTACGTACTTAGGTAGGCCTACGCTATACGATCTTGGGGGTTGTAGCAACTGGTGGTTGCACTGGCACCGGCCGCGCCGTGCCAGTGCTGCCGAGCCCACTTGCATCGCTCTTCGTACCGTTTGTTCTCAAATAGAGAGAAAATCCGAGGGATAAGCGAACGACCTTGGCTACCATCCAAACCGCTTCCACCCAGTCCAAGGTATTCCGGATTCATCTCCTCTTGTTCGTCGTTCTATCTTCCGGACTCGCCACAATGTTCACTTAACGACCTGTATCAAAAAAACCTTGCTCCTTTTTCATCCGCGCGTGTGTCATTCTTTAATTCTTTATCATTCAGCAATTGGAAGAGATTTTAATGATGAATTGGATTTCAATAAAACAGAAGGGTCGAATTTATAATAAAAATGTAAAAATTTTAAGAAGGAAAAGGTCAATTTTAGGAGTTTTAATAATAAAACGGTTGGAGGATGTGGTAAGGAATCCTTATCTTCAAAACAGGTTCCAGAGAGGATGAATTAATGATGCTGAAACCCTAAAAGGACCGTGTACTTTGTCCGGAGAGCGACTGCAATGGCTATTTCATTTCACGTGCCTCTAGGCCGAGTCAGTGACGCATCAATAATGCACGCCCCTTAAGAAGACCCTAAATATCTCGATCACGCATTACGATTTCCAATTCCCATCTGACCCCAAATGGCGTATCTGTGTAGAATACCTCCCTATGGATCCACTTTTAGAAAGCAACCGAGCTTTCATGATCCAAAGGAGATACAAGTGTATAAAAATAGTGGTCCTTAGCAGACACTCAAATATATATATATACCAGTCAATGATACTAGAAAAAAGTATTAAGAGAAGATGTTTATATATATAAAATTTGTGTGATATATGTATTGATGATTAAAAGTAATGAGTGGAATATAATTCTATTGTTTGTTTTCTTCTGCAGTAAACTTGAAGTATGAAAGGCCGGATTATTATAAATAAAATCCGACTGCAGCAGTTGCACACAGGATAAGCCACCCAGGAAGAAAATATACTGGACAGGTGCAGGGATAATACTTGCATATCCTCCTTATTCTGAAAACCGTAGTAAGAGATTCCTCCGACTAGTTTTCCATATTTTGTCAGTGAGATTTATAAATAATCTTTTAGCTGGTTGGCAGAAAGTAGATCATGCCACTGAGAGATTATGGTGCGTCAAAGGTTTATATCTGCGCGTTGAATAAGATTTTCAGAAGTATATCAAGCATAGGTACTCCGCCTATGAATTTACCCATGAAGTCTATTTGCAGAGGTAGCAAGCATTTCATTACCTCTCGGTGATTCTGGTAAACAGCAGTTCCTCTCTGCGTAAAATCCTTATTTACCAGTCGGATTACATCCAGCTGTTGCCAGTACCAGGTACTCGTGTTCAGCTCCTTTGCCATCTTACGATCCCCATCCTCTGTTCAGCGTTCCAGTTTCATCTCTGAAGCTCAACCTCCATGTTGTACCTCGAAAGCTCTTCAAGATCGATTGCAATGCTTACACCAAATGAAATTCGAGGAGAATGGCTCGCTTTATATCTCGCATCGTAGAAACGCGCTGAATTTTTCAAAAGCTTGTATTCTTCTGCGGCGACGATTGAAACGCAAAGTGAAACGATAATACATAATAATTTGAGGTAAAATGAGGGAAATGGAGCACAGGAAACTAAATTGTTTGCAGCACTTAATTCGCGTTTCGACTTTGAGAATAAACTAGAGCTTGACCTGCTTTCATTGTTGTGCGTCATTTGAATTATGGAATCGTTTTTCTATTATTGTTACTCCCTAAATTTGAAACAGTAAAAACTCACTGATTCACAGTAAAAGTGGAAGCCTAGAGACTGTCGGAACAGTGAAATTTGTTTTCACTGTTTCCGACAGTCTTTAGGCTTCCACTTTTTACTGTTTCAAATTTAGGGAGTATATTTCAGAGATATTTCTTGAAAATGAGTTTCCATGTTTCTGCAATTCCACCTTCGAGCAATAGAATCTTTGTTTGCGCAGAATCTTTTCGAAATCAAGAAAATTGAAATAAGAAATTGTATCAGTCTTGTGCTTTATTTTGAGCTGCGAAAAGGCACGATCCTCACGTGAACCAATCTTGCTTTTAAAAGATAATTTCCTCTTCCAAGCAATATGTCTCCAGTCAAGCAAGTAATCTTCTCTGCTAAAAGGGATGGAAGGGATGTGTTGGCTTAATTTATTTGCTTTCAGTCAGAAACTGATTTCTATCTTTATAGTACTAAGCACATTAATTTTATGAGTTGCAAAACCGAAATTGGAAGCGGCTCGTGAGTATTTTTTTCTTTGATTTCATATAAAAGAATATTATATATAATATAAATAAGGAATGGAGAATGAAATTTTAGTCAAAAATTGGAAGAAAGAATGGAAATTCGATTGAATTATTTATCGATCTTTATCTCAAGAGCGCGCGTATCTGCTTGGCCGGATACTTGAATGTAGCTGAATAGATAGCTAAAGAAGGGACCGAAGGAAAGTTTCCGATGTTGGATTATTAAATTCCTTAAGATCCCATCACGAATACCTACTAGGAGAATCGATACATTCACTGAATATTTCAGACAGTGAACGTTCAGGACCCTTCTGACCAGATCTGTAACAAGTGTACACATTAATCGAAATCTTGCTGCAAAGATTTCTTCGGAATGCGATATCTTAGCTAGCCGAAACTTTTTTCGCGAATACTTACTCCGAATATTTTAAAAATTCGATATCGAAACGCGAAACCAGAATCTCACGTTGGAAATAATTTCATCTTTAAATAATATATTTTATATTTTCCAAAATAATATAAAAAAATATGCTATAAATTCCCTTCGTATACTAGATAACAGAAAAGAAGAGTGAATCGTATTAGACTCGTTAGCGGATTGGAAAATCGAATAAGGGAACTTTTTGCAATTTAGTTGAAGATGTTGTGAACAATATTATCTTCATTAGATAGGAAGGAGGAGTCGAGCCTCAAGAGTAGTGCAATCTAAGCTCGTATATGTTCGGGGCAATAAAAAATATTGCTTCTTCAGGTTCTTGAACGATCTGGGGTTTATTGAAACTTAGTGGAGAAACAAAGAAATATATGTAAGCCCTTCTTATATCTTACGTACGTAATACACTCAAATAGATTCCAATGTTTCTGAAAAGTTTTACATTCAGAAATTCTATCATTGCAAAACTAGAATACTTTATTTATGCCTATTTAACATATGATGTTAAATCGAAATAACTGTTACAAATTATGAAAACTTTACATATACTTATAATTTCAGTCTTAATCCTACAAATCTATTCGTTTCTCTTTCAACAGAGATTTTTTAGTTCCCTATCTTGAAATCTCTCTCATTTTATTTGATTCTGCATTTAGTGATCCGCTCCTAATACTCTTTTGTAGGTATTGGTTTGCCATGAAAGTTTTTTCGCTCAGCATTAATCCGGTAAATGTTCTTACAGCCATTTGATCCCAATTTCCTTCGGATAACTTTAAGCTTGTACATGTACCAACATTGCGGTTGCTAGAGCTCCCCACGAGTTGGTAAATACGCGTCACGATTTCGAGCACGACGTCACCCTCCCCTTCGCGAGCTTTCGTATCAACGAAATCGTGCAGACGAGAACACGACGGACTGTCGGAGTGCGAGGCAGAACCGCTCGGCAATAATGTGAAACGTGCTTCGAGGCCTGAACGGGAAATTCAGGGTCGATGGAAACGGAGGGCACCGCCCAAACCTTAGCTTCAGCCTCGTAAGTGTGAAAATACAGGACGCATGTGGTTACTGAGCACGTTGGCCTTGGAAAAACTCAAGGGTGAAATGACACCTTTATTCAATTTCCTGACCGAGCCTCTGCACGTGGAAAATTAATTTAATTACACAGTGAAAAAATTCTGGCACACCATTTGTCCCTTAGAGACAACAGCAGCGCCAAACACTGTGGCAAATGTTGTACCTCCGTAAGGGGCAGCATATGTCCCCTTTTGGGATAGCATATACGCACTTTTACCGTACGAATGCTGACCCTGTTCTAGTGGGGATAACATTTGCCCCTACTTTCGCGCATCTGTACGCCCGAAATGGTGCACCGGTTGCTCCAAATCTGTAGTGCAAACGGTGTACTGTAGGTGGTGCATCCGGTGTGCCAAAATTTTTTCAGTGCATTATTTGTTAAACAAAGCTCTAGATTTCTGTTCTCTGTAATTCACATTTTTTTCCTCATACATACTTTTGTTCCTCATTTTATATAAGATTGTAATTATATCATTTATATTGACTCTGTAACTATTGAAGGTAGATTGTGTTTGTTTAACAAAAAAAATCTTGCATACTACAATGTCTACGTCTTTTGCATTAAGAATATCTTAAAATAACAAATCCTATGTTTTCATGTACATACACTGAAAAAAAATTTACGTTGGTTCAAGCAAGCACATTTACTTTCTTCGATTCTACTTGAGACAAATTAATATTTCTTTACTATAAGAAAACGAATTTCTAGAATCAAGAAAATAATGCTATCAGTGAAATTACTCGGAGCAATTAAATATATATTAGAAACAAATAAATATGTAATTATTTCCATTCAATTATTTACTTGTATGTAATACAATTAATTTATTAGATCAAATAAATATTTTCTTAAGATGAGTAAATGAAAGTATGAATTACTCCTTCTTGAACTAAGTATATTGTTTTACTTAATACAATATAAAAATTCTTGGTTCAAGAATATCACAATCATCATTTATCATTTAGGTTATATGGACGTTTTTATTCGGACTCTTATAATGTCTTGGTAGGTGAGTGGAACATCGCCCGACTGCTGTCCCGGAGAGCGGAGACCTGTGTTCGATTCCCGCTAACCCAATTTTTCTGTTTCAGCTTATAATTTAATAATACGAGAACGATCGCGCGCTTGAGCGCGCGTGTTTCGTATTTGAAATATTTTACGTCATTAGGCTTACTGCTCACTTCATGCGTAACGCTTGGTTACGCATGAAGTTAGCCGAAATGCATGTCCTTTTTAGAATAGGATATCTCCTATATTTTCAGAATATACATATATGTAATCATTTCTAATGTTGTGTCAATTCTAATTTAGATAAATAATAAATATAAAATAATGTTTAATGTAATAGTGTAGGTATATGTATATTCAGTTTCGAGATCGACATATAATATGTGTGTAGGTGAGGCTTGTGTGAAAGCACAATTTTTTTTTTTGGTATTCCAACTGTAGCATATAAATCCTTGATTCAAGTAATTCTTTATTCACATTAAAATCATAAATTCTTGGAATAAGAAAATTATATATTCAATCTGATCATATATTTACTAAATTTAAGAAAATATGTACTAGTTCCAAGCATTCCGTACCAAGTACTTATTTTCTTGGATCAATCTCATATGGTATGGTCCGTATGTAAGATGACCATATTCTTGATCCAAGATTTTTTTTTCAGTGTAATGGTCATCGTCTGAGAAACATTAGCACATAAGCTGAAACAACAACCGTAGCAGAACCATGCAGACCTTTAATTACGGTATGCATATACCTTTTGTGTTCGAAACCTCGTGTTTCAAACTGCTGACGAAAAACCAAAGCAAAACGAGTTGTCAAAGTTTGTCCAGTAATCGAGTTCGGTGTCGAAAGCGTATTGATCCGCGGCAAACACTGACATAAAGGAAACGGAGTTCCATTAAAACTTAAAATTAATTTCCAAGTGAGAAGGATGGTTGGGCAGGTCTCGCGAAAAAGGACAGAAAAGGCAGGCGAGAGTAGTGACAGGGTATCAACGCAGTCCAACTCTCTACCCAAACCAACAACACAGTTTTACCCTAAACCCGTCGCGTAGGGGATGTAACAACGCAATTACGTGTCGCATAATCCATAGGCGAAATTAAGCTTTAATCCGAGCGATGAGACTCACGTCATTTTCTCTTTCCAGCGTCGAAATTCACTTAAATTTTGGCCTCTCATATTACAGAAAGACGAACTTCAGCAGGTGCATGCCGCTGTCTCTAGAATGTCACACTGAAAATGTGCAGAATTAAACGGAGTATAATTATCAGAAGCCAAAGCTATACATAATAATTAATTAAATATCTATAAATTCAACTGAAATTTTCAAATATTCAGTAATTAGTTATTTCACGAGTGAGATGTCACTGGTTCAATTTAAGAGAGTAGAATGAAAAACTAAGATGTAAGATATTAATAGATCACGATCAGACATGAAGAACTATTTATTAATGCTAGTAGGACTAATTAGATGGTATTTTTTTCTTGTCAGAGTTAGAACTTTCTGAAGGTTGATATCTTCTTCCAACCCTACATTTAGAGTACAAATCATCTAAACTATTTTACCCGAAACAAGAGGGTCAAGCATATCTAGGGCATCGTTCTCTCCAAGCTTTTCTTTTTCTTTTAAGGCATTGAGGTGTGAAGCCTCAAATAGGGTGGCGAGCGTACGGAGGCCATAATGACGACATGATGGATGACCACTTTCTGAGTTACGAGTTCAGCCGACCACCCGGTATAGTCCAACTGGTGTGATGGTGTTCACGAATGGTATGGGAAGGTTCGTTCATCGAGGCATGCCATGACCGATAGCCGCTGCCCTCAACGCCTCCCAATTCAATTCCTTAATACCTACATCTCCGAGTAGTCTCCAGACTCTAGGTCTCTACCTTATAGTCGCTGCCACTGTTACGTCTTTCGTCTGTAGAGTCCAGACTGTGACTGATGCTACGGATATATTGGTTCCATCGATTGGGAATCATCCCTCTAAGTTCTGTGAACCGTTTTTCCGGATATCCCGGTTACCAGCGGGCAGGAGCTAGATGATAAATCGGACTGAGGTGTCAGCAAGGGAAAGGGAAAAAGAAGAAATGCCTTCAGTAAATTTTTGCAAGGGAGCTACCACACTTCCGTCCTCTCTCTTTTCTGCTCTCAGAACTTGGTCTCTGCTCTTAATACTTGCCCCTGATGATTTATACGAAATGTATATTCTATTTTAAACTTTGAGATTGTTCCATTTTTATTCAATTTTGAACAATAATTAGAGACCGGATCAACCCTGTCAGAATTGCTTAATAAAATTTTCAACTGTTTTAAGGGCAGCTGTATTTGAAGGGCCTGAAATATTGAATTTCAAATTGCAATATAATATTGTATTTCTTTTGTACTTGAATATTCCCTTGTCTAAAATATAATAATGGAGTGAATGAAATAAAATAATAACAATGAAGTAAAATAGTAACAATGAAGTAATAAAAGAGGACTGTAATCGAGATTGAAAGAAAAAGAATAACTGCTTTAGTCTTTTAAAAATCCTGTAGGTAAGTGTTATGGTTGTATCATGACACTTAAATCGAAAGCACTTTCGTGATAATGGGAGAACTTCTCTACTTTTCCATGAAAGGGACCGAGTTTAAGAGACTCAACTACATCGATCGGACCATCCTTAGAGTGTTAGTCGCGTTTTTAAGACTTCATCGAACAATGGATGAATCCAATCTTAACGATTTAAAATTATCTCCAGAATAGTCCAATAAAAAGTCAGGCATGAATTGAGTCTATTTTTGTGAATCCAAAGTGTTTTTCATTTTAAATAAATTAAATTTAAAACATGAATTGGAAAAGGGGGTTTTTGGAAGATTAAAATTGTAATCTTGTACATTTATATCTGATTTTGAATTTTACAAAGCTACTTTGTAATCTGCTGTGGATCCTCTCACCACGTTGTTGACGTGCTGAAAAGAAGCTAATCCGCAATCAGCAAATGAATCGAAATGAGAGGATATTTTTTCATGTATCCCTTTTGTCTTTTTACTTTTATTTCCTCTCAGTATAATGTCACAACTTTTTTCATATTACTTTTTTAAAACATCCTTTCCAATTCATCCCTATTATTCACTCGTCTTCTAGCACGATGTTTCCGTAAGTAGAGAACAAGATTTATGAAAATTTGATAGGTTTAAGATTACAGTGTGCTATGGTGATTTTATCCATTTGCGTGTAGAGTTTATACATTGAAATTTGGAATGGTTTGTGTCATGGATTATCTTCCAATTTGTCACTAGTAGAACGTGTTGCGGGTGGTTGGAGTTAGTGCACGCTCAGTCTATTATTCACTCGGTTAGGTCGCGGTTCGTGTTTTACCTAGCCGGTCCATTTGTGCTATGGTGACCAACCATTGTATCGTCCTTCATAAACGACTGTAACCTGCGCAAATCCGGGGGTTATCGCAGCTACCGATCCCCACTACACTGGAAACGCAACTCTCCAGTTATATTACTTGGAAAATATACCCAAAGTGGCCAATTTCAAATTATCTGGCTTTCATCGCTCGTTAGCTGCTGAAACTCTTCCGCTATTGCATGAAGGTACATTTTTATTACTACAGTCATTTTTTACAAGCTTCGCGATAAAATTTTAGAAAACTATCTCGTAAAATTACAAAAATACATGTCGAAAAAATCGGAACGTCAGTTATTTTTTGTACATTTTTCAAAATTGATGCTTCTAATGTAAGGGTTAAGCTTCAACTTTATAAAAATTATTATACGGAGATCCCCTCAAAATGGATAAAGGTCCAGATTTTTTAATCATCTTTCTGCAAGCACTTTTCACTTCTATTTATCTTTCACTTTTTCTGTCTTTCATGACACATTCATGATATCATTTCCCATTCCTTTTTCTTCCAATTCTACGTGTATTACGGTCTAGCTTTCGAGAATATATTCAAGTTGAAACAACCAGGACAGATTGTATTGCAGAAAGAGATCGTGTCTCTTCCTTTCAACAACTCGGATGATCATTTCGGTTGTAGAGCTGCTTAGAATACATCATGTCAGATGCAATATCGTAAAAGAATCAGAAGCGAGGAAAGATCCGACAAGTTTTCTCGTGGCCGGCGAGTTTCTCTGACAGAATATGCCAATCTCGGTATTCCCACGAGCAGGAGCCGTGGCGCTTTCATTTTCCGAGCGGCCGCTGGTCGCGGGATGCAAGTCAACCGGCCGAGCATTTCGAAAAGGCTGTAAGAGAGAAGTATTATTATCGGGGGAAATCTGATACTATCCCTCGGGATAGGAGATCGGTCACGTTTGGATGAAGGTAGCCAGAAACTTTCTTGAAACTTGAAAGTTGAGTCGAGAGTGTGGGTTTGGAAGTCGACTCTCGTGCGAAAAAGAAGGGAAAAAAACTTTGAACCTCCGTCCTACACGTGTTCTTGCTTTGAAACCTTCGAATCTCTTGGCGCCATAATCAACACAGAAAAGCTTCTTCAAAATATGTACTCAACTCAATTTAAATCCAATCTTCTTGATGCTCAACTTTTTTTTTAAATTGCGATTCCATTTCCTAACGATGAGAGAAAAATCAGAAGCAGGAATCATAAGAACGAATTTAAGGTCGTTTTTTTATTTCTTCCAATTATTTTTTTTTATTTGATTCGGTTAAATAATGAAACTAATAATGAGAAAAAAATCCACCTTTATTTATTAGAAAAGAGAAAAAATAATACACTGGTAGACCTTACGTGAACGTGTGTATTTTTTATAAATAAAGAAATACATAGATACTCCATATGGCTGAAATCGGTAGTTAGGCGAATTAAAGTATCAAAATGCATGTACCAATTACAAGTCGGTTACCAATCCGACAAAAAGGGACACATGACGTTTTCTCATTCTTGCATGAAATGAAACGTATGCTTTCCACTTTGTATTGTTGTTATATTATTTTGTCGTTGAATGAATAAAACTCGAGATGACCGTATAATGTATGGTATATGATTATTAATTTAAAAAAAGGGCATTCAAAATTCAAAATTGGAAAAGTGTTGGTAAAGATACAGTGCCATACAATGGCATCTTTGAATCAAAGGATTTTCTTTTACCTGTGAATCTGTTATCTTTGAGAAGGAGAAGATTTCGCGTGGATGTAGAAGGAGAGACAGAAAAGAGTGGAAAAATTGATACTATTTTCACGAGACCTGAATACGTCTGACGGGCATATATCTGATACCTATAGGTTTGATCCATCGAACAAAGTTCCCATTCCCACTTTTCTCTCTTTGATTTTCCATTTGGCTCGCTCGCTCGCACACTCAGCTCGGCGAGAAATCGAGTTTAGAACGCACGTATAAGCCACCCTTGCACGAAGTCGATGTAAACTTTATCAAGCATTGTGTGCTCTTTTCAACGAATAGGTTCGCAATTGGACTGATAATAGACGCAGGCGTGACACCAATTCCCCTTGTGAATTGTAGCATGCGTGTCACTTGGATCAATCATTCATTCATTAAATTATTTATTTATCGTAAGTCACGTATCGCTAGTGTCAGGCTGAGTTTAATTAAATTAGCGATTCCTCTAAAACTCGTTGATAGAGCATTGTGTTTCAAAATCACGCGATGCGCGGAAAATAGTTTCCTCGTGCGTGCAGCCACGCCTCTGCCCGAATAAGTTATCTGGAACCAATAACAAGGAACATTCAGCCATTTCGATGGTTTGATAGGAGAATTTTATGTTCTATTCGTTTATATCGTGAAACTCGTGAAGACATGTAAATGACCATCCGCTTACTTGATTCGCTAGAACGTTGTCGTCAGAGCTTTCTCGAGCACTTTTGTATCGGTACTTTAGCCTCAGACCGAGTTTTATGGGACGTTCGATCCTTCTTACTCAGCCCAAACGCGAGGAGCTTTATCTTGATGTCCGCTCCATTTCTCGTGTATACGCAACCCTGCACCTATTTTTCTCCGGATTAAGAAAGAGTTTCGGGAGCCAGATTATGGATTTACTCCATTACTTCACCAACACGAGATCCGGGTACAACTTGTTTCTTATACAACGAATGCTCTTTTCGCCCATTGTATGTTCGACGCAGGTGTTCTGATGGAGTAATCATGATCTCCTCCAGAGAATTTTACAAATGAGGGTAGATGGAGAAATATTTCAGAAATCATGAGAAAAGATTCATTGAAGTATCATACTAATAGTCATAATATATTAAATAATTTCAAATTTAATTTAAATAGAACGTGAAAATAAAATTTATTTTGTTGCGCACAGTGCATGTTCCCGCCGTACTGAAATTGTCTTATTTAGCATTATTTAAAATGGAGTTCCGACGAGACTCTGTTCGAGATTTATATTTTCAATAAAGATCTTTTAATATATGTAATTAATTAGGCATTGCTGACAATTAAATGGGGTATTGAAGAGGTTTTCAATTATATATATATATATATATACATAAATTGTTGACAAACAGGGATATATTTCTATGAAATTTATACAGCTTTTTTAAATAGCGCGCAACTTTTCATAAGATCACCCCAATCTCATAACAGTTAATTTATTTGTATAATTCTGGACGCTACTCTCCTAAATTACAATTATATCATCATTCTGGAAGATTCACAAACAAGATGATCTTCTGCTTATCTAACTTCCTTACACCCTCTTCATCTCCTCTCTGGCCACTCAAGTTCGCCGGCTGTTTTCACAGCTAACGCAGACACACATTCATTGGATGCCTCTCTTGTGGGATTCTGCAAAGATAACCAGATGGAGAGGAGCTGAAGTCTGAACGGCGTTATCATAACTAACAGCTTCATCTACATAATTATCGAGCAAAATGTGTTACTTAACCGTCTCCACCAGCCGCAGGCCAGCAAGTCCAAGCTTGGCTTTAGGTTACAGAGCATCAGAGACTCATCTCTAGAATCGGACCGAACACTGTGCCTGTCTCATCGGAAATGAAACCAATTACTTGGTGACCCCCCTCCGGGCACATAGCTTCACAGAGTTCTCAGTGGTACAGAGAAAATCCGAGAAATTCATAGAGAGGAATTGAGTCACCCTGGGAATACACGGCGTATGAATTCCCTTCGCTTAGGGCAAGTACACAACCCTTTCCTTCTGCTTTCAATTCTGAGATGCAAGAAGTGCATTTGTTAATTAAGGAAACTCTAAACATAATTACTTCGGTTACATTTCCCTGACCCAGGTGACTATATTGAAGATTCAAGACGCCAGTTCTCTTATCAATTCTCTCTCGCAGTGACGTCGTTCTCCGCTGAAATATTGATAACGAAAGAACTACTTTCAAGTTTAGAAACTAGCTATTAGAACTAGTTACATCATTTAATGATATTTAATTATAGGTAATTACCGTCTTGAGACATGACCCCTTCCAAGAAAACTACAATAATGGACATTTCGCGCCCGTGATCGAACTACGAGGGGAGGTTTTCACATTTCGTGTAGGCCACCAATTGATTGAGTATTGATAAATTATGTCATAGCATTAAATAAATTTTTACTTTCGTAGTCGCCATAGTAGAAGATACGGATTGTCGCCAATGATCGGTAGTCTGCTGATAACCATTCCGAGCATCTCGGGAATACTAAAGCAGTGACAGGAAACTGTCGCTTCCTCCTTTCCTTTTCTCGAACATCTCATTTCGATTCGATTTGGCAGAATAGTCACTCGAGTATTCTCACTCTCATTCCAAGGTAAGGTTTCTAGTTGAGGGGATTGCATGAAATTGAAATTCAACGCTTTTAATCTATTCAGGAGGATTCTCTAATTTTGCCTTAGGCAGATAGAAAAATGTGTGTAGCTGGATTTATATGCAAATGAATATTTACCTTTTCTTCAACATGTCCGCAAGTAATCGGTAAGAAAACCACTCTGGGTGATTGTTATCATGAGTCTACTTCGGTAAAATCACTCAAGGTGGATCCTGTGAGAATTGTAGCGAAGTTTGTGCAAAGTTGCTTACTTATAGAGATCTCCAGGGACTGATGATCGAATAAGGAGAGATTGGATGTATTCGATTTCAATGTAGGTTTTCCTTGTCGATTTTTTTATTTTCAACTGAAAAACTAATATGCGCGCTACGCGAGCGATTATTTTGTTTTCCTTCTTACAATTTCAAGTAATTTAAAAACCAATCAGCTCTGAAACAATAATATATGCGAGATTTTCGAGACACTTCGTTGCACCACTTTTTTTCTAGGAAACTGTGCCAGAGTTAGAAAATAATACACCTTTAGTGTTACATAATAAAATCGGAAAAAGCCTTAATGAAATAATTTGAAGAGATTTATTTTTCTCGACTTCCTTTGACAAAATTCATTTTGGACGAATAGTTGATTTAGAACTTCACTGCTGAAATCCCAATGGTGAAAAAGTAAATGGTTCCTTGGAGAGCTGTTGCTACATTGGTGTTCCTGAAGGTTCTCTGTCTGGTATAGTTAGATGTGGGTACAAGGTGGTTACTCGAGTGGCCGCGCGAGACTCAAAGTTCAACAGTTTAAGTTCTGGGAAAGGAAAACCAATTTCGAAACTTGCGATTCGTACAGACTTAAATTTATATCCACGATATTGACTTCTAGGAAACATATTTACATTTTTCTTGTTTTTATCTTGAGTAATGTGTCATTGAATAATCAAAATTTGGTGAGCAAACTTGCCTGAATATGGGTTTACAGTCAATATGCAAATTGGTAATAATAAGATAGTGCTTGATGACCCAATGTTGGTATCAGAGCCTAACGCTAACAGAAACCAAGTTTGCTTCGTTACCTCTTTGAATATTCAGGAGTTTCGCACGTGCCGGCGGCTATTTGCGAAGCTCAATATGTTCGGCAGTATCTAGATAGTCTCGTAAATATCGATAACGTCGAAGGTAAGTCGTAGCTGCAGACATCATAGACCTGAAAAGGTTCTGACCCTGATGGTACTGCCATAAAGAGTTGGATGCTCGATATGTAAGCCATAAATAGTAAATCACATCATCGCTAAAATTCTCCTGTCGCGGAAATCCGTTGAGTGAAAATTTTAATCATGCCTGAAGTCAAATGCAGCATATATATATGCTTTACTGCATGGATTATTAATTTTGCACATATAGTAATGCAATTTCTAATACCGCATTTTGGTGTTAGCTAATTAATATAATGTTTCGAGTATAAGAGAGATAATGCTTGATAGATTGTATTATTTTAATAATTAATGTGGAAAGAAATATAAACAAAAAAAAAAGATGGTCAAGCTTTCCATTGGTTCAAACTAATCCATTGGTAAAAAAATTCCCGTCGGGAGTCGCAATCAGTTTTTTTTTGTCGATGAGAAGGCGTGTTATATCGACTACCTATTCATATTTAAGACCCTTGGGAGATTCTGAGATTGGTCTGAGGATATAGGGCAGCGAGGTCTCGTATTGAGGAACATTAAAGTCTGGATTGGTGATCCTTGAACCTACTGGTGTCTGTAAAAGCGTAGTGTAGTGGAAGGCAAGAAGGCCAAGCTTATCGCCAACGAACAGGCACACATTTTATCCTTTTCTTTTCCACATCATTCATTCATTTCACTCTCTTTATTCTCCACAAGCCACTGATCCTTTCACTCTTTATTCTTCATGCTCTTTTCCATTTATAGAATTTTCAAAATATATTTCAAAAAGTATAATAGATGGATTCATTTTTAAATCACGATCAAGGACGTGATTCTTCTTTTAATGTACAATTTCGACTTTAATAATTAATTCTAGCTAGCGTTAATAATTAATTCTAGTGTTAATAATTAATTTTATTCGTCTTATACTTTCGGTGACAAAGCTCAAAATGTGAAATTATTAAATTAAATCATTAAGGACCCTTGTCCTTAATAATTGTACAGTTCTATTTTTATGTGCTTACGCAGTTCCTTACGGTGATAATTGTGAAGTTTTCTGGGAGAAAATTCGACCTACAATACATTATCCAGGTCAAATATTCCTTTCCCTTTTTCACCCTGTGCCGTTGTCGTGACCCGAGGGGGGAAACTTGGAAAAAGAGATCTTTGAAGGGAGAGAACATTTTGCTTCAGCACTCACCCGGATTCATCGGATAACATCCATCCGAAATTTCAAAGCGAAATCCTTGCAGAAAACAAATGATAGCCTACGAAACTCGACTAATCCAGTAATTACAAGGACAAAATATTAGTTAACAAGATCCAATTTTGATTTATCTGATTGTCCGATTTTTTCATCATTTTTGTTATTAAAAATTACCTAATAATTTCATTAATCGAGTTATTCCTGAAACTCGATAGTTGTCAGTGAAAGAAGGTTTGTGGCATTTTCATTTGCAGGAACCCCTGTAAACTTCGACTCAGGTGCTGGATAGGGTACGAGTTCGTTGCCTTTTCTCAGAAATGAATTAAACTGCGGTTGTACGGTGTAGCGGCTCGACATGCCTCTTTAATTGAATCTTCGAGTCTCCGTTCTGCGTGGTTGCAGCTTTTCAAGCCACTTTGTTCCAAAAATTTCAACTTTTTTGTCTGGCTGAGAACCGAATCGACTTATTATTACTGATCGAAGAGAAAAGAAAGAAAGAAAGAAGAATAAGCTGACTGGGATCCAAAACTGCAAGCCTTCAACGAGAAACCCAACTCCTTCAAACTATAGAACTGGTGGGTTATATACATATAAATAATTTGCTGTCTCGGTTCACTGAGCTTTACATTAAAAGCATTTGCTGATCCGGCGCTTTGATTTTGCGTCGCGGTTGAACTTGGAGGGTCAAAATTGACTCGGCCGAGTGCTCG
Source organism: Synergus gifuensis (assembly GCA_904066015.1). Lineage (NCBI taxonomy): Eukaryota > Metazoa > Arthropoda > Insecta > Hymenoptera > Cynipidae > Synergus > Synergus gifuensis. The sequence goes on along the minus strand of CAJFCO010000129.1, from coordinate 409,098 downwards.
ACCACCAAAGGGAAAGTTGGACCTTACTCAAGCGACCGATACTGAAACTTACTAATGCCCTTGTCAACCTTCCCTCAGCACAAAGATTCTACAAATCCCTTCCAATTTATTCCTTCAATTTTTTAGATTCTATAAAAAATGTAATATTTATTACACTATTCTGTATTAGATCTGTACTACAACAGAAGAAGTTTTCACGTGAAATTTTATGTTTGAAATAAATTTAAATTTGTATCCCAGATTAACTGATGTTAGATTATTTGAGATGTTTTGAGCGTTACATGAAACTCGAGACCAATCGATGATTGTTATCGCATAGAAAACAGGGTACATACCCACATAAGCGGTTGTTAGATGGTAGATACCAAGTCTTGGATCGTATACTAGAGTGAAGGTAGAATGGGAGAAAGATGGTTTGGACGAAGAGATGGTGGTAGCATAAGAGAAAACATATAGGATATGGAGAGAAAGGTTGGGGTAAATATTACATAAGATACTACCTCTTCTTCTTAGAGGAGAAAACTTCTAGCACAAAACTCTCCAGTTATATGAGACTTGGAGGAATTTATTTTCAAGAGAAAAATATTGATAAAGCCTCGGAAACAGATCATAAAAAGGAAACGTAATTCTTCCATCAAAAAATTATCAACAAATCTTTTCAATAAATTGCTTCTTATTATCGGTCCTCTCAATCCCTTAAAATTATCCTGTATTCCTTCATTATAACAAAGAATACTTCCTAATACATATTTCCAGTTTATTTTTGCAAACTTTGAAAATTGTATTCTCAAAAATTATTAATATCGCAAGTGCTCCAGAATAGTTTTTAGCGTGGATACAATATCTGAATGCCGCGCGGTAAATGTCAGTAACAGTGATATATAATTAAAAAATACTCTCTTTCAACCCTTGGTATAAAAAATTCTTTGCTTCATCAAACACCCTATTCAAAAAATCAAAAGGGTCTTTTAAATGAAATCTCCGCAAAAAAATAAGATCGCGTTTATCTTGTTTCGGATGCTTTCCTCGATCTCGATGATGAAAGGAATGTAAACGTGTCAGAGAGGAAGGATGGGTAAAAAAAAACGTAAAAAAGAAAACAAGGTAGAGAAAGAAAGAGGTGACGAAACTGACGAAGGTGGGCATCAGGTTTTTGTGTATCTCCACGATAGACCGCGTCGCGGTGCAGGATACGAATTGAACCGGCCACGTGCATAATGTATGAGAAACGCGAAAGCCCGTCATTTCAGCCGTTCCGCCGCTTTCCTTTTGTGACATCGATCTGGTGGTGTCTCAATAATTCAACGCGGGAAACGGCGCAAGGCGCACCACGCCACCACCAGCTCGGCTCCCCTTCAATATCCCTTGCCGCTCTGCCTTACTCGGGCCGCCTTTCTTCCACTTCCATGTCGATTTTTTCTTGTGCATCGTCCATTCGCATCATTCGCCCCACTCGGGTCGCAGATTGACCACGCGCGATGCTCAAACGAAGCTTTGCGACACGATACCAAACGCGAAGCGATATAACCGTCTGGTGGGCAGTCGCCACATGCGCACATTTCGACAATAGTCGCTGCTTCTGTCCCCTTATTATACATGACCTCTACAATGTTGCCTCTCCACCCAATATTTATCCTATTCAGGGTATCCATGGCTCATTACAAATAAAAGGTCATTTTTGGCTACTACGAATGTTGAGATGGCAATAATCGATTTTTGGTTCGAAACTAATTTTTTTCTATTGTCTGAGGTGTCAAATGTACGAAAATCATAGTAGTCACGCAGTTGGAGGCAGTTATTTTCAAGGATGAATCGTTTTGTATTGAAAATTTTCTGTCTCGGCATAAAAATACCTTATTTTATTAAAAAAATTGTAAATTTTGTCATTTTTTAGTAACAGATATCAAATAAGTATAAATATATATGCAAAATCAAGTTTTATTCACAATTTAGTCCAAAACATCAACCAAAAGGCAGGAAAAATGAATTTTTCTTCTCATTTTTTTTTTTGAAAAGAATATTTTAAACATATTTTATAAGTTTTATATAAATATTATAATAGAAAGATCATTTACTAACTAAAAAATGAAAGTACTAATGGCTAATTACATATCTCTCACTTTTCTAAGAAAAAAACGTGTAAACAGGATCTCGATGGATTTGGGGACAGTAGTGGATATTTCGTAATAATGCATAATTTTTATATACAATATAAAAGTTATTTACTCTTAATACAATATCACAGTACGTAATAAGTTTAAGATTATCATTTTTTATTTTTATAAAATACTAAAATTATTTTAATAACTTTTCGATAACCACTTCTAACTTTTTTTTCAGACCATTTAACTTTTCATTTTGCCTGCTTTTAAGTCTGCCATTCAGTTCTAAATTGATTTTCAACATTCATAAGTTTGAATATTACTAGACAATACTTCATTTTAATATAATAATCACAAAAGTTGCAAAAGAAAATACTAAAAATATGTTTTTTGGCAGAGGGACATGAAAATGACCTTTTATTTGTAATGAGCTCCATAAATATATTTCCAAAATTAATCATTTGAGAAGTTTTAAAATTTTGCAGTTGATTGTGAAAGAGAATCGGAAGTTCTATTATAATATATAGTCAAAAAGGAAAATTGTAACATCTATATCGGTTTAGAAACTACTACACTTTAAAGAAAAAATGTTTAAATTTTTTATATATTGCGTCACGAGTTTTAGAAGTTCAAAAACTCATAATTTTGTTTAAAAAATGTTTCTCTACCATCCTATTAATCCTATTTATCCTATTAAAAAATATATGTATGAACAATTTTCTATATAGATATTATGGCTTTACAAACACTCTTATCTTTCATTTATAGAGTCTGTAAATATCTATAATCTTTCTTTAAGTACAAATACATGTCAAAAACGAGTAATTTGATGATAATACAAGCAATAAATAGAAAATTAACGATTTATATAAGGATTCCTGAGCTACCCCAGTTAATCCGTGTAAAAAATGAAATGTCACTGGTCATGTGTGCATGAAATTAGTAGCTCCTAGTCCTCCTTTCAAAATCGATATCATTACTTCTCCTTCATTCTACACTGTTTTCTTCCTTACAAAGAAAATTTAAATAGTTGAGAAAATTAAAATAGTAGAAGCACCGGATTAAAGTGCTTCCGCATTTTATAAAATTGGAACAAGCTTCATATACGCATTTAATTTTATAAAAAGATAAATCCGCATCTATATTGTAATGCCTTTATTTGCCATATACAATGAACCAAAAAAGTCGATAAAAATATTGTATAAAAATCCTAGAAGAGATAAAAAGCTTTTTCATGTTTTTAAAACCCTTGCATGAAGGGTACACTATAAATCAAGCCGAAACTTTTGAAAGTTGTGTGATCCAAAAAACGACCTACAGCAACTTTTTCCATTTTTTGGTTTTATTGTTTTATTTACACACATGGGATTTTAAAAAATACAAGAGTTGCTGGTATATGTGAATAAAAAATAAAAAAAAATAAAAATAAAAAAAAACACTTCCTTAAATTCAAATATTATACGGAAATCTTCGAAATTCAGAAATATTCAAAATTATAATTTTATAATATATGTCATTATGTACCATGATCCGAAAAATTAATAATATTACTCTAAATCAGCATCTGAGTGCCAAAGTATCAGAAAAAGACAATTTTCATAAAGAAGCTTTTAATAAAGTATGACAATATGATACACTCTTTCAAAACTTTGATCCTCATTTAAGTACCTACTTCTTCTTGGAAACTGTCCTACATAGTACGATAATACGGCAACATGTTTCTTCTCGGGTACTCTAAACACACAGTTTGTAGTTGAATTCGTGCATTCTTAAAGTTTTAAGAAGTTCATTGTGAAATTTTAATATTCTACAATAGTCATTTATTGTTTTTAGGATTAAGTTGGTCTTATTTCCTTACTTTCAATTAATAATTTCACAATTGCAATACAAAAGTATGTTTGCGAAAATGATAATGAAAGGGGTTTCTTATCCTTCCTTATTTCGCATTATAATATATGAATAAATATATGAATTAATATATGAATGGGAAAGGGAAAAATTGGTCTTCTACGTAAAATAATACAACTCACATTGTTTTTAAGTACGAAAATCTCATAAATTCTTTAAAAGAAGATTCTGTATGAATATTGAATATAATACACTGAGAAACTCTATGTTAGAAAAATTACTAATATCGATAGCAAGTTGGGGCAAAATCCTTAAATTTCGACATTTTAATACATACATAATAAGTTATACTATTTTCATAAGAAGATTTCCTATTTAGTAATAGCAAACTACTATTTTCTGTAGTAAAATCCGATTTAGGAAAAATTATTACAGAAATTAATACATTGTACAAAAAGAATAGTAGTAATAAGTATTTTAAGCAATATAATATACTAAATATGTAGAAGAAATTACTAAATGATTTAACAGAAAACGTGAAGTCTTTGACCGAGCGCAGCCGAGCATATCCGACGTGTGCCGATTGTCGAACAACGGATATAGACAGTCATATGGACGTTTTTATTCCTCACTCTCATAATGTCTTGTAGGTTAGATGGAACATCGCCTAATTGCTGCCCCGATGACCAGTGTTCGATTCCCGCCAGCCTCTCGTTTTCTTCTAACTTGATATTTCTGTTTCAGCTTAATAATATATGTAATTGTATTCAGTGCATATATGTATGTATGTAATTGCCCAAGTGCGATTTGCCGAAGCTGAAAACACGGCCCAGGCTTAGTCCACTTTCGGCAGCCAAAGATCGGCTAACATTATTGGGCCAATATCGGCATTTTAAGCGGCCCAGTGTGGGCCAGTTCTGGCTGCCTATATTGGCTATTTAAATTTGCCGATCTATTACCGATGCTTGGCCCAGCAACGGCAAATTATTGGGACAAGTGTCACATTTACTACGGCGAATCATGTTTTACGAGAATCAGACAAAGTCTGGCCCTGTCGCGGCACATTACTGAACCAATTGTCACTTTTTTACCCAGTGTTGGGCCGACAATGACAGCCAAAGCTTGGCTGCCAAGTTCAAACCGGAGTTATCATTCCGTGGTTGTGCCGTGATGGTGCCGAGCTTCGGCAATATTTTTGCCGACTCTCGGCCACTGCTGGGCCGTATGTGACATCGCACTAGGGTGCTAATGTTTGATATTATATAATATGTGTAGGCTAGAATATTAATTTATGTAGGCTATAGTGTGAAGTTAGGTCCCTTCAAAGCTTTTATTTTTGCTATTCTGACTGTACATATTTTACTAACCCAGATAGTAATTCGATGCGCATGGTCTCTGCGCATCATTTTACTAAACAGTTTACCAAATACTGCAATAGTTTTAGTTCTTATTCTAAAATACTTTATAATTCTGTAAGGAGCTACGAGTTACTACTGAGGTTAGTAAATATTACTAAAATTTGCTCTTTGCTCCTCATTGTAAAGTTCAGATAGTAAAATCTAGTGTGCTTTTTAACAATAAATACAAACGCGGGTTTCTCAGTGTACTACATACTTCAGAAATATTTATTGTATAATGATTTTAGTCGACTAATGCTGTATTCCGAAGTCATGCACTTGATCATATAATAGTGGCGTGTGTCCCTTTAAACAACTGATGCCAAATGGGCTCCATATAAATAATTAATTCAGTTTAGTAAAACTTTCTTGCATCCTTTTTCTTATAAACTTTTTATTTTCAATCCACTTCCGATGAAATTTCATTTGAGAATTACATTTTGTTTCGAGTGGACATGACGGTCTGCTTTCTGTGGATTTCTGAATCTGTGGATTCACAAGGGGGCAAGCAATCAGCTAGTTATTTCGATAGCCGTAAAGCTACCATCTGCAGGGTTTCCTATATATACTTCGTAGGTATAGTGGCATATGGTTTCATCGTGGCCACGACCTGATTTCATCAATTTCGTAGATAGCACTCCCTGTCCAAAATTTCGCATAATACGGCACTTTAATAAACCCTCAGTTTGAGAGAAATTAATACATTTATCTCCTAATTTAATGAAATTATAATTCATTTGTAATTAAAAATGAGAAAGCAGAATATACTTAATTTCCTTTCTAAAAAAATCCTCTCTAAAAAAAATAGTGTAACGAAATATCTTGGAAATCTCGCATACATTGTTGTTTCAAATATGATTAGCTTTTGAATGACTTGAAGTTGTAAGAAGCAAAACAAAATAATAAAAATTGATTTTATCACAAAATTTTATAAGGTAAATAATTCAACTGAATAATTTCTCTGATTCGAAATATATGTATAGGAATCATTTCAAAACTAAATTGAATAGAATAGAGCAAGTTATACATATTTCAAGCATATGCAAATTAATCCAAAAACTATAGATGAAGTTACATGAGGTTGCAGGTTGCATCTTGAAATCTGAAATCTGAAATCTGGATGACGTGCTCGGAATGATTTCGTCCGAGATTTCAACGTCGAATCTATTGAGAGAGTAAATAACTTCCGCGTCAGAATGACTGAATTACATCGATGTAACAGTAAATGGAGAGTATTCTGATGCTTTCGACTTTGTCTGTACGAACACATCGACACGTTGTCGTTGGAATCCAATATTGATCGGGGAGTAATTTAATAGCGAATTTAGGACTCAGTATTCGAAGGGCTTTATGTATTTCGTGAAACGTGGAGTTTCCCTATATCTGCCTCTCGTCCTCTCTGAAAAACTAACACAAGTTACATGCACTGAAAAGCTGAGGTGTAAAAAACGATCGATATAATAGCACATGTTTTACGACCAGACTATCAACAGTATTATCCAGGCAGAGAGAAAATGTTTCTCGACAACGGTAATTCTTTTGTGGGTGAAAATATTTTTTAAATTAAAGACTTTTTATACAGCTAAAATATATAAAAGCGGATATATATTAATATATTGTTATTAATATATGTTACATTTTTCTGATTTTGTAAAATATGTATGGAATAATAAAATATCGTGTAAAAAGAGAGAAAAAAATGTTTATAGATAATTGATGTGGTCACTGCTGTTGGCAAACTTTAGTATGTTTTTGTGAGTTGACAGAAAATGATAGTTGAAATAATGGTGGCTGGGTTTGGATAAATGTATTAAGACGTTTGAGAAATATGTTCTAAGAAGGAGGTCGTTGTACGCTAGGGTAAATCTATTATAGGGGGATAGGTTTACCGCACGAGACCCCAGGTGCATTGTTAGTCCATGAGCAGAATGAAGCAAGCTGTGAATTGAGGGATCAATGACCTTCACCATGTGTCAGATTGGGAATTCTATTCGTATGCAATTTTATTAGGTTTGTCCGACTTGGTTTAAAAATAGCTTTTCTGGTAACTCAAACTCTTAAAACTATAGCTTTTATTCCATAAAATGAAATAGATTTATCATTGTAATTCAGAACATGAGAATTTTTTTCTCTCAAGAAACCCTCGTCAAGAAGTGAAGATACTACTAAATAAATAAAAATTAGAGATTACCTTAAAGTTCTTAAAACTTTTTGCGACCAAGTTTATGTCCCATGAGATGGTAGCCTCTTAGAAGCTACCCTCTTTGAAAATTTATTTTAGCACTTTAAGTGGAAAATGTCGGATCTTGAGGCAAGTGCCTAAAGTGTGAATTCGAAGTCAAGTGTTGTTGTGAAAAGTAGAAAACAAGAGGCGGGAAAGGTAGAAAAGGAAGAAAAGGAAGATGATAAAAGAGGAAGAAAATTATGGGGCGAGAGCGTGGATGGTGAAATAAGAAGGCCAAAGAAGAGATCGGGCAAAACGCTGGAGGGTTGGGAGGACGAATGAACACGCAGTAGGGTCGCTAATCGCGAGGCTGGAGACTGGGAATAAGGGAACCCTGTGAGTTGCCATGGAGGGTTGCTCAGCATCATCCACGGTCACCATCCAGGGCTCCTCTCTGAATCGCATACTTCTCTATAGCCCTGACCGAGAAGGGCGAACAAGGCTAGTCGATACCCGCATCACAGCATCCTCGAGGCCGATATCGATACTATATCTACTATCTACTTCGAATATAAATTAAAGACGCAACCTACTTTACGCAATTTTTCTATACTCTGCTCAAAACACCATCAAACTTTCATGTTTAATTCATACTTTGAAGGAAATTTAATGGAGACCTATTTCCGATCAGAAAATTCACTCTCAAGATATTTTCATGATTTTTTAAAAAGATTTTGTGGAATTTTTAAGATTTTTTGTGAGATTTCGAATAATTTTAAGGGATTTCAAGAAGCACACACACGATTATTTTCTTTTCATCCTTAAAATTTCAAGGCATTCAAAACCCAATCGTGTTTTGCAGAGTGTTCCGAGACCTTTTTGTTACACCATTTTGAAAATGGTGTAATGAAAATGAAAATACAAATAATTTCAAAGAGATTTCGATAAGAGAAATGCATTTCGTGACACATACTTAGTTGAAGTTTGTGTTTTCGTGACGTAAGTTGGAAGAGCACGCAAACCTGAACGTTTTGAGGGCGAAAACACATCAGGTTTTCTGTCCTAGCGTCGAATAGGTTAAAGAACCTCATTTTGCGTGTTGAAGATGACCGTTATTTTCTAGTCTCTTTAGAACATAACGCCGACCATTTTTTTCATAAACTCAGGTTGACATTATAACTAGAGATACATATATAGATAATATTGAAGTTATGGCGAAAAGCTAACATTAAACGGCTAAGAAAAATTTTATCTAAGTTTATTTCAGTGTCAAGTCTAATATCTAGATTGATGGGTTATATGTACTGTCATTATTACTATAAAGCTAATTTAAACAGTAGGGAAAGTATACGGCATGCAGATATTTTTACCCGATTCCTATCTTATTTTAAGTGCGCAACATAAAATGAAATGATAAAACGTGGAAAAAATAACTATTTGTTCTGAATAATTTAAAGTTATAAACTGAAAATTTCAGAATTTCAGATAAAATTTGTTGAAAAATTTAATTTCGTTGTTTTTAACCCTGATGGCTTTTATAAACTACTTTCTGAGTTTTATTTTTATTAATGGTATGTTCATATATATAGGAAACTGTACAAGTTAAGTTTTAAAACGAACTTAGCCCTGTGGGAATATTTTCATTAGTTTCGAATGTAATCATAATTAAAGATATAAGTGTAGCAAGCTCGTTTCTACATAATACCTTTTTATATAGAATAGATGAAAACTCTATTAACTTCACCTTTTGTTCGTGTATAAAAAAATAATTACCCTTGCGTTTATTAAAATTAGATGAAACGTCATTATTCATTTAGTTAAAATATACAAAATATATTTTTTTCAAATAGAAGTTTTTGTCAGAAAAGGGAATCAGAATCTTGAAAATATTTGTTCACACTCCCTACCCCTTTTCAGTTAGGTGAGGGGATGTGACAAAGTATATTTTCAAGTGCGATCTCAAAGGATTTCAAAAGATATTACATGGTTTCAAGCAATTTCAACCAATTTCAGCAGATTTCAAGAGATTTATAGATTTTAAAGAATCCAAAACATTTTTTATATTCTCAAATTATTTCAAAATCTTGAAGTTTTCTTGAATTTATTCAAATTCTTTAAAATCACTTAAAATCTATTAAAATCCTTTAAGAAATCTTCATATCTTTGAAATCTTGTAAAATCTCTTGAAATCCCCTAAAATTACTTGAAATCTTTTCCAATACTCTGAGATTTCTTGAAATCTAGAACTAGGACAAACTGGCTAAGGCCCCACCAGAATCCCATAAAAATTTCTTTACAGGTGGTAATACTTACCAGAGAAACTGAAATTAAAAGACCCTACCTAAAAAAATCAATACTAAAGCCTCAACGAAAAATAAATAAAACCCAAACTTCCTAAGCCCTGAACGCTTTCCCATTAGTCGACCCAGTTCCCCACGGAATCTCCAGGAGAGAATCCAGTGGGCTTTTAGGCTTGAGGCTGAGCTCGTGGATGTCCCCGTATCTTTTTTGGCGCAGTGTGCAATGACTAACTCGTTCCGGACATGGTTGATTGGCCCAGTGATACGCAGACTAAGAATGAGAAAGGGGGAAAAAGAAAAAGGATGAAAATATAAAGAAAAATAACGAACTGGAAGGGATGAAGTTTGTGGAAAGATCGCGGGATGAGGAAACGAGAAGGGGTGTAGCTCATAAAAAGGGTGCGTGGGTTTTCTCGTAGAGGGTGCGTAGAACGAAGAGGGGACATTCGTAGGGGATAAGAGGACTTGGCGAAGGGTGGCATGATGGAAGAAGGGTGTAGTGGGGGGTGAAAGGGGGAGAAAACTCGAGGGTGCGTATAGGCCTGGGAAATCAGTCGCGGACGAGCTGCGTTGGGGGTTTTATCTATAGCACTCTTCTCTTTACGGATCTCCTTCTGTCTGGATACTACGCGTTTTCTGCGGCGCAAAAAGAAAGAAAAAGTAATGCAGATTGAGAGCTTTAAATTCTCTGACGCACAGTAGTCGACGCGCCATTTTTAAAAAGCGTTTAAAGCAAAACTCAGTGCAATTTCTAGTATTTATTTGTATATTTATCATCAAAACGCGAGTGGTTGATTGTGTCTTCAGCAGACCCGATCCCGGCACTTGGATTTATTGATCTAATTTTCGCGCTCGTACCAAACTAGTTCAAGTTTTTTCTTCATCGTGCAAGCGATCAATTCTCGGTAGTGTTTATACTTGTTCACCGTTCACCACGTTGTCACAAATGGTTCATATTGTGGAACTTGTTCCGCCAAGTCGGAACGACTTTCGAATGGTGAGTTCACTTGATGAGATCATTAAATTCTCTTTTTTGTATAACATTTTTTTTCTTTTTTTTTTTGTATAACTATATTACCCTTTTAGCAAGAAGAGCAAATTTTTCACATGAATTCCGTGCATGTGAATTGTCGCGAATTTGTGTAAATGATTCGAATGTAACTTTCGAGCAACCCTTCAAGTTCAATTTCTAGCAGAAATGGGGAAAATATCGTGGAACCTCTCGACAAAATCTGGAATTTCTTACCGAGAATGTGAGAGGGTTCCTGTGACCCACTTTTTCTACGACTTGCGCTTTATATCCGGCGAAGTGCACAAACGACCCTTTCAGAATTCTAAAATAATTATAAGAATAGGTGATAAAAGGGAGAAAAACTAAATTTAAGACTACTGTGTGTTATTTTATTTTATTTTTTACTACATTCTTCTTTCTATGATTAAAGTTAGAACTACTCAAAAAATTGAATAGTGATTATTACCCCTTGATTATTATTTCAAGTGCTCTAGAGTGAAATTATCTCTAGCAATTTTGCTTAATTAATCCCGATTAAGAATTTGACGATTTACTAAGAATTTAGAAGTATGCACCATTCGCGTCTGCGTCGTAAAGATCCATTCACACAACTTGCATAACCCACGTGCTTATTTCTCGCGTGACTGGAGTGCATATGTTGATGTATGCGTGAGCGTGTTTCGTGTATATTCGAGAACCTACATGTAACATGTTGTAGAGTTGTAGGAAATATCAAAGCATTGCGTTTACAATATCCCCCCTCCTCTTCTGGGTGAAAAAGCAGCTGTTCACTCAAGCGCGTGCGGTTTCCTTTAGTCAGCATATTGCTGACAGTGCCACATTCTACATTTATGTATTAGATGTAGAAAAAACTGTCTTATCATTCAAGCTTAACACTTTAGCAGAATCCATTAATTCTGATTTCACCGCTCATGAAATCCAATGAATTGCTTTTTACTTCTCAAGTTTTGTTTAATAACACTGCTCAAAAGTAACGCTTTACATTTACTTTTCATTTATTATATATTTATTATATATATATATATATATTTATATTTTTTAAAAATTTTTTTATATATATATATATATAATCAGATTGTGCTCTCACTGGTAACGGTAAAGTACATATATTTTTTTGCTTTTTTTTTTAAATATGTGTGGAACTAGAAACAATTTACCCAAAATTTTAAGAGATTTCACAAATACTTAAAAAACTTTTAGGAGATTTTAAGTGATTTTAGGGTATTTAAAGGTAGTTAAAGAAATTTTAAAATATTACAAAAAAAGAGGCAACATACGGAAATTAGTAATTCCTTAGGGGATCAGTACTATATAAGGTACGTACCTATGGGGGATCGATGAGGATTCAAAAACCATTTTTTGTGTATCGAAAATACAGAATGGAACAGATGGCAAGTTCTCAGGAGATGTAGGGTTACTGTTGATGTAGCACTGTGCATCAATTAATGCAGTTGCACACATGAATGTGTGAGCGCATAACGGGGCAGTAATGTGGCCTGCCAGGCAGCCACATAAGTACTGGAGTCCCTGAGTCCCATCAATTCAGACTCTCCATCATTCGATGATCCTTCCATAAACCTACCTTCCTTATAGGTAAATCTCATATATGCTGCATGTATTCTCCTTTATCTTATTCATTTAAGACCTTGCTTATAATCAAGTACGCGTAAAAATGAGTAAATTATTTTACTTTCATTTAATAGTATAAACATTCTCATGGGTAAGATTCTACGAAAAGTGTTCTATGGAAATTTCATGTGGAACGTCAAATTCAAGTTTAAATGACCTCTTCGTAGAATATTTCAAATCCATCTAATTACATATTACCTAAATAGAAATTATGTTTTATTTCTGAAGTTGGGTCTTAAGTCAAAAACTAAATATTAGATCGGAATGATGCTTTTAACTGTGAGAAAGGCAACACAGCACTACCAGATATACCAAATTAATATGAAGCTAAAATTTTATATTTACAACGCTTTTCAAATAACCTGACGTCAAAATTTTCACGTCAGTAGAATTTCCACATGAAATTTCTATAGTGGAATTTTCACGCGAAATTTCCATCGAGCACTCTCTGTAGAATCATCTTTCCTCGTGGATTGTTATTGCGCAAATTTGAGCAATTTAACTTTTGTCAATTTCTCTTAATAATGAAGAATGGTACAAAAAGCTCAAGTAAAAAATTTTAAACATGTTAAAGGCTGTTTAATCAGATAGGCCAATCGTATATACAATGTAAATTCATGAAAAACATATATATGTTTCCTGAAAAACCAAACCATGTCTTCATTCCTGCGAGGTTAGTTAAAATTATTCATATTTTTTATACGGTATTAATTTCAAAACTTATCTAATTGTAGGAACATATTTCAATTTCAAATTGCAACATTTCATTAAATATGGAAAAATTTTTTAATATTTTTTTTTCAAATTATCTTTCAGACGTAAAATATTCTGAAAATAGTTGGCCTTTTAATAAAATGAAATGCCGACATTATATATCTTTTTACAAATCCGCTTAAGGGATAAAAATAGCAGAAATACGAAAGTATCTGGATAAAGAATTCTGATAATTTTATCACCGTGCGTAATCTTGGTATATGGTCGATAAAAAACATTTCGCGTTTCTTCATTTCCATAGCAGAGCCTTATATGTATTCATTTCTATTACACCAACATCCAATGACGCGGTGCGCCGCTCTTGACAATAAAACAAGAACTGTATAGAGCTGGATTCTAAAGGTAGGCAGGCTAGAGGACGCAGGGCAACAAGCACGTGGAACACAGGTGTAGCATTCATTGATATACGAATGCTGCTCGTAACTAAAGTTTCAATGCGATTTAACCCCAGCTACGAGCACATTGTTCTTCCATCGTGTCAAAAGGAAAAACAATTCTCGTTCCTGGCTAGCTACCATGCAATTTTTTAATTCCATCGCTGCAACAGACTTCCCAGAGATTTTTCATTTGTCCAGAAAAAAAATTGAAACTCGTCAAAACTGGAGGCGAGTTTGGTCTTTTCAAAACCACCCGTGCGTTCATTTTTACATAGGGCGGTAAAAATGTCATTAAGGGGATTAAAAATTTGTTCTCTCATTTAAATCCTATATTTAAAAAGTGTTATTACTATATGGGTATCTAGAAAATATCGAAGACATTGTTGTCGAAAACCTGATTGTTGGTTTTTTGGAAATTGCACGAATTGTATGAATGTGCCGAATTTGAAAACTATCTTCAGATTATTTTCGTTGTCAAAATGATTTCTGTCAAAAAGGTTATAATTAAGTCAGAGAATACGAAGTTGACGAACTTTTTTGAAATTTTAGAAGTATTAAGGGGTCATTCTAGTAACTACTCCCGAAAAATCGCTATTTTTGATAACTTTTTATAAGATCACCGATATAGTATTGAAGAATGGGGATACAAGCAGTACCTAATTATTGTCATTTAAACCTTAAAGGACCTGGTTGTGATTATTATCAAAGGTGTATTCTGAAACCAGAGAATTAATTTTGTGTTTCCATTTATTCACCAATTAGGTCGTATGGAATCTATTTAGATCTAATCTGTTATAGGAAGCTCGATGTTGAATATATGCGGCACTCGATGAAAGCTGCGAATTGTGTTTGCTTTGGTGCATTCGACGAATTAGTAGCATTAACCACACAGTTATGCATTGTTTCAATTGTTGTGTGTTGAGAATTTGGAACATAGTTGCATTAATTATTGAATCGAGTCTAAGACATATAGTTAAGACTAAGTCCTAACTATGAAAGGACGCGGTACAAATGGGTGCGTCTCAGTTCATATTCACAATGTTTGTAGTAGAAGATCGACACAAATGAATCCTATGAGAAGTGCCTTCTCAAAGTAATTTGAATGGTAAACAAATATTTGAGTTTAATTGTTATAATTGAATATAATTTAGTTTATAATTAAAGAAGCAGTATAGTAGATTTTAGATTCTAAAATATATACTCTGCAGATTCATTATGAATTTGTCAGAATGCTGAAGGAGATGATTGAGATATTGTTGCTGGGCTCATTGGAACAAAGTTACATATAACTTAACTAACCAGAGAGATGGGTAATCAACTAATGAATATATCGTTGGTGAAGAGCGCATATAAATCATAGCAAAGCACGCCAAACTCTGCAGGGAGGATCTTATCTTCGATCAGTACATTGATTGCAGGCAGGCAGGTCAAATACCGGGATCGCCGCTCGGCACGAGCATGATAGCTTATTCAATTTCCGAAGCCGTATTCACTATTCAATTCGGTGGTTATCAGTCTGCAACCATCCGGTATATCTGTATTTCACAATACTTTCAAATTTTCTTTCCAAAGCAAACTACAAATCTCCTAAATCAAAATAATCAAATAATTACAAATTAATTAGCAACTGCAGTTACAATTCATTAAGTAATTTTACTAAAAAGAATATAATACTTATCTTGTGAAGAGCCTTCGTGTTTTGGAGGGTTATCATTTTGTCGATTATCTAGAGCCGCGACATGCTTTTCCGCATTGTGTACAATGTACATAGATAATCGAGCTTAATTAATTGCTCGAGAAGTGCGCACAAGGCTCAGCAAACACATTTACTTATTACCATCCATCTTGAGTGGTGTCTCTCGGGGGAATCGATTTTCAAAGTGCAGGGTGGTGATGACATGGGACACGACGCGGCGGGGTCGTCGTTCGATCGTATTAACGCAAGAACTATATGTAGGCGCGGCAATGTACATTCCATCGAAAGCGTCACTCCTCAGGAGTCTCTGTTCGTGACGTGAAAACGTAATACCGACATGTGAAGAAATAAAATATAATATAAAGGAATAACTCGATTTCCCCCATTGGCACTATCCCGATCGAAATTCAATTATACCGCAGGAAGCAAAATTTGAATAATAGAGCTTATAAGATATGAAGAGAAAGCTTTTATCGTTTATTATTATCATTTTTATTGATGTTATTATAGACTTTTTTCTTCAAAGGACTCTGAAGTAAGCCATCAGAGGTTCAGCCATCGCAGAGCTAGGTTAAGCCATTCGGTTAAGTCTCGTGCTTTTGGTGATCAGTGTAATCACTATTGACTGGAACATATCCCCATGGTCGTAGGAGACATATTTACACGATGCATTCTACGTTCCACGTTAAACTTCCCTGGAGAGAGCAGAGGGGAGGCATATCTGAGTTCCGGTATCTAACGGACCCGAGGTCTCCCTGACGACAAGGGTAACAACAAACGCCTAATGGCTAATACCTGGCTCAAAGTTTAATTTCCTGGCCTGTGGACAATGCTGAAAGTGACCTCGCTTCCATCCCTCTCGCTCGGTACTCTATATTCGCTGTAAAGTCTTCTCTCCTCTTTGCTTTTTCGACCCCCTTTGTGTCTTGCACAACTACAACTACATTTACAGCGAATAGCCGGTAATAACAGCCGTGGAATATTAAATGTCTGATTGCTGGGAAACTGTCCCCCTGTCCTTTCGTCCAGCAAGTCGCCTTTTGTCGATTGCGTGTTCGCGACAACTTTCCTCGATTCTAGACTTCTACGTGACTACGAATCGACAGGTGCGCGTTATTCACAGCGATAATGCCTAATGATACTTTAATTGATGAATCCAAGAATTGCCTTTCCAGCACCATTTCTATTCGAGGGGAATTTTAGTTAAAGTGCTCCTCCACTTTATAGATTTATATATAGGGCTATATTATATTATTATTTTGAAAATTCTTTTTCTATGTTTTCAGTGAGATTAGTACCATTTATATTCGTAAATAGAAAATGGTCTGCGTACTATATTTCGTCACCAAACGAAACAATAAAGAATAGAAAAACGAGGAAGTGTATGTACTACATATATAATCTCTTTATCCCTCGAAATGACATTTGCATAAAGTCAACTCTAAAACAACGATTAAAACATTTATGACTGAAGTCTCAAATCCACGTGCACGTTTTACTACGATCATTTGCCCTCTGGTTGACTGAATCTGCCACAAGTGGAATAGGAAATACCTTAGTAATTCGTATGCATAGAACTGTGGGTTTGATCGCACACGTCGACCTTAATTCGTACTGTCAAACTTGATACAGAATTAATGTTGGAAGATTTCCTGTTTAAGATTTCTCAACCGAATATTTTTTTCAAGCTATACCGCAGTCTTGCAAACAATTAATCCAAAAGAGTTTTTTAATGTTGATCGGATATTGACCAGTTTTCCCTACGTGAGGTATTTACTAGTATATAAGAGCATAACACGCCTTGTGGGGTTCTTGCCATAATCTTTCCAGATCAGAACCACATTAGAGCTGAAAATGAAAAATTTGTTAAATGCTATTACAAAAGATGTAAGCGACGACAAATTGTGAGAAGAAGATTGGCTGAGAAGAAACAGCAGGCCAGAGTAGTCTTCGAAACAGTGGGATAACAGTTGAAACCTGTAGAATATGGGATGTTACTTGGAAAGAGATGGAGGATTGGGAAGCGACCTTTATATATATCTAGCATCATGAATCATGCATCTCCGACCCAACGAGGGAATTCTACTGTGGCACTAGCCAACCAACTCGCCGTCTGACAAATAAACAATGTTATTTGTTCGGTACGACCTATTCCATCTCTGGAACCAGCCGGAGAGAACTCGCAGGATGGGATATTCCGGGGACGGGACGAGGGAGTAGACGGCTTTCCTGGTCCACAGCGAGGATCCTCCTTCTCCTCCCCATTCCCTGACAGCCATCCGACCCTGTCAGCACCAGAGACCTCTCTGGCGCGAATGGTGTTTGAGCAAGGCCGAAGTGACGAGGGGTGGACTTATATCTATCGGACACTAGGAACCAAACAAATAGCGTTCTAGTATACTTCCAAACTCGAAAACACTCCGGACATTCGAAATCCTGCAGTCTGAACTCCGTGTTTCCCTCTTTCATTCCGCCACTGAAAACACCTCCGGGTGATAGAAAATCTATCGAAAAACGATGTAAGGCGAATTGCTCGAATAAAAGAAACAACTTCCGGATTCGAAGTGAGTTCTGAGTCTTTGATTCGACTCAGGCCAATCCTTTTTCTTTTCAAAATCATTGAAAGCGCTTCATTAATAACAACAAATATCTATAATGTTATAGATAATACATATTAAAATTAGGAATACTTATAGTTGAAGTATGTGAATTTTTATATAGAACAGCAATATTTTTTATATGTATTACTATGTTCAGATAGTTTTTTATACAGAATTTATTTAAATTCATTGAAATTATATAAATAAAAATATTTATATTAAACATTTGGATTGCTATTGTATATATTCATATGTCAGATTCAGCAATATGAATGCATAAAATAGATCTTTTTTCCGTGCACTACTTGTGGATGGCGTTGTAAAACTAACTGTACTGATGTAGTAGAACTTTTGCAATTTAATTATCCTCAATTGGCTCTAATGTGCTCCTCGTTTTGTGTTTCAGATGAACCGTCCTATTCAAGTGAAGCCAGCGGACAGTGAAAACCGCGGAGGTGAGGACAAACGATTCACTAAGTCGAAAATAAAGATCAATAATTAAGAATATAATAATTCGTCCCTATTAACTATTCGAGTCCGTGGTATAATCTTTATTTTCAGTTCTGATGGAAAAATCTTTCAAGTCTAGAGACACGATCGTTTACCTTATCATGGAGATAGATTTCTTCCTTTCATTTTTGCATCCAGATAAAAACCCAAAATTTTCATGATCTACAATTGATTCAATTAGTCAAAAGCTTCTGATGAACGGTCGTGTTAAATAATAATATCATTCACATCTACATCTCTAATTGCGATTTCTATTACTACATATACAGAAATTCTGTACTTACAATAGATATCTATACTATTTTCATCATACAAAACTTTCATCAATTCTATTCAAATCAGTTCTTTTGAAAAAGTCAAAACTTCTTTCTCATACATCCAATCGCTCTATTCCCTTGAGGATTTAACCTAAACATTTTCTTGTTTAGGTCCGATGAATGATCCTGTTACGGCTCCTACTTTTAAAAAGCAAAATTCGGGCTATGTAAAGTACAGACGAACGAGTGTACGTATGCGGGATGTGTTTCTCAGAGTGTGCATAAACTAGATTCAGAAATCACTGTCATCTTATCTTTCTATGTCTCACTGCAACTTTTCAAATACAACGCGTTTACTATTTACATTTTCAAATCTCCCAATCACAGAAGATTTAAAATAGCAATGAATATCTTATATATGTATCTAACATGTGGTTTATATGCGACCTAAGCGCAGATTATAGTTGACGTATACTTTTTCTCACAACTCCAGATCGTTACAGGATAGCTATTCAAAACCAAAGATGATGTGCATTCTCATATTTTCTTTATTTCCCTCAAATATTATCCTCTTTGAATAGAATATAAATGACAGTACTACTTTAAAAAGGATCAAAGAATTCAAAATACTTTCTTGCGAGGCGCGATCCGAATGAAAGGCAAAACATCTTCCTCAGTCTTCCTAATCTCTAAGAGACCCTGTGCTCATCATTCACGATGTCTATTCCTGTACTGAATTTAGATCCATCTCTAACCCGAACGTCTTTCTCGTGCGATATCCTTTCCGTAGTCCTTAGCAGTTTGCTTGGACTCAGATGAGGCGGGATGATGATGCAGGGATAGACGAGAGGCAGGAGAGGAGTCACGTAATTCATATGCTAATCTGGAGGAGATGCCATTGTAATCTCCGGTCGCCCGCCTCGGCACGGCCCACAAAGCCTTACCTTGACGCGGATGCAAGCAGAGTGATCCAGAGCTGCGGAAGCTGTATAACTATGTAGATGCTGTATCCACGTAGGAGGAGAGTTCAATCAGGGGTTACTGAACTTTGGCGACACCGTCAACCAGACCATGCATTCCCTTTCGGGAAATCTCACAGCTAGTCTATGCAAAACGATCACGAATTTCATTCCTGATCCCTCGATCTTGACACATTTTCCTTAATTCCCTTTTAGCTCAATCAAGATATTCAAAACTAATTGAGAAGCTTCGTAAGAGAAATTACAATTCCTCGAAAGTTTCCCAGTGATGATCGCATTCGTACTTGGTTTAAAACTGGTATATAATATTCCCCTCAAATATTCAATTAAGTTTTAAAAGTTCATACGAAATATAATGAATCTGTCGAAAAATCCGTAAGTTTTGCTTGTTGAATTGTTCAGGGGCAAACAAAGCTTTTGCTCTTCCTTCTTTTGGTGCTGAAATGACAGGATAGCAAAAAGATCTCTTTACCTTTCACTTGCAGAGTCAAACGTTGAACCCTCTCTAACGCCTCGTGGCAAGAGGTTTCATTGTTCAAGCGATTCGTCGACTTTTCCTGCGTTAATGACTGCCCTTTACAGGCCATCTTGGTATCCCGCCACACAGCTTAATTACATCACTCCCTTCTCATCGCGATGGCACTTTAACGCGTCCCTGCTTCACAAAGTAATGTCCTATTAGCAGTACAAAGGACGGATCAAATTTTAATTGCAACGCGTTAAGTCGGCACTTCGTTACCTTTACTTCCTCGGCATCTGCTGTGGATTGCCAAACCTTTTTCTACTATAATTCTATATGAGAACCTAAAAGTCCAAACTTTTTATCCCAAATCCATAGTTTCTATTGATGTCTTCTTGTTATTTTCCCATGTGAAAATATCTGGAAAAAAAAGTATATTTTTTTTATCTCGACGATGATTGAAAGGACACTTAAGACTTGACAGAAGATCAGGAAAAGATCCCTTTGCTCCCCTATAATCTTCTGCTTGCATTCGCGTTTTCCCAAAAGGTCGTTTACGCGAAATACAAAAGTCGGACGAATCCGTTATAAAAAATGTCAAAGGGTCATCACTCGCATTGACCCTGTGTGTCTGTTTGTCCCTTTGGGTCAAAGATAGATTTTTCATCGGCCGATGTCCAGCACTGCGTGCAGACTTTTTCCCCCTTCTCGACCTTGTTTTCTTCAACTGCCGAAATTAAGATTGTCAGAGGAGTACCTACAGATTTGAGAAATGCGTATTCCGCGAAGTTAAACTAATTCGAGTAAAGTTTTCTCAAGTGGATAAGGTGAGTGGGAGCTGTACCGAAGCTAGTTGAGCAAGTAGATATAAGTTTCGATCCCTCGGCGAGCCATCTTGCCTCCACCAACAGCACTCGCGCACTACTTCTTCGAGATAAACGCAGCGGGATAGCATCTTCCATTCTACTGACACTGCTACCAACTTTACAATTGCCCCTATCAACGATTATTTTCCTGCTTTCCCTGAGTAATTTTCTCCCATTCTTGAAATGTTTATTTCAATTCAATTCAATATTTACTAAATTCGAAATATTCAGCATCTGAAATGCTAAAGTGAATGCGCATCATCAAATGTAGAACTTAACTTACCACAGCTCTTAGGACGTAATATATATTTCCTAACTCTCTCAATGAATAAAAGAAAAGAGGAAACGGGGTACGCGAAACGAAAGGAGATAAAGTACTGACATAAAATATTAATTACACTGCTGGAGATTGCTCGCTATTTAGAAGCCCTCATCCATTCGACATGCGTTAATTCGCTTAAAAGTTTTTACGATGCGACCGCTAGTTGCTCGAAAAACCCGGACACATTAGGTTTCTTCCTCAACTTACTCCAAGCCATTATTTTTCTCATCGTGTGCCAATTTATTTTACTCTACCCGTATAATGTCTTTCTCTTTATTGAGTTATGTTCTTTATAAACGCTTAACGCGACAAACTTTAGTTAAGTTGAATCGTACTATTTAATTCCACAATTGTTTCGTTGTTTTTCTCTTCTTCTGAAAACTTTTCTCAAATCATAATTTCCCGTGGGTAGATTTTTTCTGGGCGATAGGGCCTAAAGGAGGTGTTAATACTTTGTGAAACGGCAAAGGTCCAATTCCTTGCTCATGGCAGTCTCGACGGTACAATGGAGCAGGCGTTCAATGAAAAGTACCCCGGGCTAAGAGAAGAGCTCTGTCTGTGAGGAGGTACGACAGCTTTGAAGAGAGGCAGAGGTACGACGATGCTGCAACTCAGGCGAGAATCTAATTTCCCGAGACAAATCCTTAAATGTGCCCTAGAGCCCAGAGAGGGTGCTATACTTTGTGAAATGAGGTGTCGACATTGTCACGTACATCAGACACCTTTATTTCATGCACCTTTCGTATCTTATAACGTTAGCATCCCTGGAAATAAATATCATCGAAACAACCATTTCGATTCATGAAATATAATCCAAATCGTTTAAGATAATTCTCTCGAGATTTCACTTTTCTCAGGAATCTGTCAAGTTGAATCTGTGAAGATAGATATTGTACATAACATCTAAACGGTTCTTACTATATTTCTTCTTCTTATCAATTTCGTGCGAGAGAACTACCTTAAAATAATTAAGCATCAGGATCTTATCGGATGCGTTAATATACAACAGAAAAAAAAGAATAATATACGTCGAAAAACCCGCTTGTAAATTCAGTAAGGATTCGTGATGAAATTTTTTGTGAATTTCGATGGGGGTTCATTATGGTAGATTGCAGTCGTTCGAAAATAGTACATTTCGATACTAGTGCACGAATGTCATTTTAACCTTGTGTGAACGTTTGCGTACGAGCGAAGCAAGTGTGAAAAGGTCAAACAAGGCTAAAATCACTTTCTCGCACATGTATCGAACCGTATTTTTTGACACGACGTGTGCGAAGTTGGATTTAGCATACGATTTTTTGACTCAGCGTTTGCGAAATCGAATTTCGCGCACGAAGTGTCAAAAAAATGTATTTTATTAAACTATCGACGTTTTCATTTGTTTATAAGCAAAATAAGATTTTTTAGAAGTTTCTTTCTTATTTTTTATTTTGGAAGGTGGAAAAAGGAAAATTGGAAAAGGTATATAGTGAGAAAAAGGGTTCGGAAAAGAGTGAAGTGGGTTGAGAAATGATGTCAGGTGAAGAAATGTCGATAGTTGAATAAAATAAAATTTGGCTGAACATTTAACCTTATAAAGTAATCATGCTTAAGCGCTAATACTTGTATGGAATTATGCGTGCATATATATATATATATCTACTTCGCAGAATGAAATAAAGAGAAATATCCTGCTCTGTATATTTGAAGTTAGAATTGATATTTCGACTCGAACTAATTCCCTTTTCGAGAATCGCGAGCGAAAAATCCTGATCACTGAATTGATGCCCATCGTACTTTGACCCATTGCCATCTCTCTGTTTCTGTTCTGTATTCCAGAGTGCATGATGGACGACGGGAGCGCCTGTGCCATCTTCTGGAAGTAGGAGGCACCGGTGGCGGCTGCTGAAGGTAACTTCGACTTCCAGGAGATAGCTAGCTTCCTTTCAGACCTTCATTCTTCTACTCCACAAAGTGATAGTATAAAAGAAAGAGAGAGAGAGAGAGAGGGAGAGAGAGAGAGGGGGGGAGAGGGGGAGAGAGAGAGAAAGAAGAAAAAGAAAAGGATATATTTTTTTCTATCACGCTATCACCGCTGATTCAAGCACAATTTACTGCAAAGTTCATTTTGCTGCTCGCCCCTGTCGAAAGATTTATCCTTTCCCATTTTTTTAAAGCCTTCCTTCCTACTTCCGCTTCTAATCTGGAAGACGTATTTTAACAATTGTTTACAAGTTATTTATAAAATTTGCTGTGCTTAGAATCTTTTATTTTTCTATAGATTTTTAATTGGATTTAAATTTTAATTTAACTCTTGTTATCTAATTTTATTGAAAATGTTGTTTTTCCCACAAATTCTCTCTCTCTCTCTCCCTCAATCCTTCCTGGATCCAACTTAATCGCCATCTCCAGCGAAAAGTATCAATGTCCGCCTTTTACAGATATGACCATATAGTGGCTCGCTCGTTGGATGTATTGTCTCGTTCGTTGTCGATGTGTTTTTATCACCTCTGTATATATATATATATTTTTATAATTATGATGTGAGTTGCGATTTCTCGCTGTACTAGATTTGTTACTATGAAATTTCCACTCCCTGCCACCTTCCATCGCGACTGTCCTTTAAATCCCATCACCGCCGCTGGTCATTTTAGCACACTCACACCAATGTACGAAAATTAAACCATAAGAAAAAACATGCCTAGTGCAGATATTTCTAAAAAGGCTTCGCTAAAAAATCGACTAAAGTACTTTTAGTGCCCAGAAAGATGCGTCCAAAAAAAAATCAAAATCCAATCAGGCCCATAAATATTCGATAAAATTACGGATAAGGAAAAAATTTGAATAATTGGCATCTAGGGTACCATCCCTTATCGAATAAAATTTACAATCAGAAGTTAGAAATAGCTGCAGTGCTTTCAGAAATAAGCATTCATTTTTGTCACATTTAATTTACTTGTGACTCAAAGAGATGTGACCTCAAGAAAAATAGAACAAAGTTTTCCTCTATTATGGATTCCCCTAGAGTTCTAAAATTCTCGAGATCTGTCAACACAAAAAAATCTATTCCGAAAAACTCAAAATTCTTTAATGAAAATTCGAAATACTCTTGGCGTTCTTTCTTTATAGAACTATAGGCCCTAACGTTTGAGAACATATCTGAAATGAATTTTTGATGAGCTTGGAAACTTGATATCCTACAAGGTTTCCAAGACCTTCGAGAAAAACTTTGTTCTAAGTAGTGAGTCGCTTTTCGTCCCGGTTTTCGCGTTTACGTTCCACTTGTTTCTTCAGCTTATGGTGTAGGACTTAGGTTGAGATTGATTGGTTATTTATTATTGTAATTGTGATCATTTTACATTATTATCGTTAATTATTATTATCGTTGCCACACACACAGCCCCGTGATGTTAGATGTACATTTACCGTAATTACTCAAGTATATTGTACGCATCGCAAGCGATACGTACCTATCCACATGCTCATACGTTACTTTATTACCCTACCTCCTTCCCCCTAGGATGGTGGATGCTGTGGTGTAACCGTGTAACTTTGTCGTTCTTGGTGTTAGCCGCCAGACTATTTTCTTTAACTGGCTTGCAATTTTGATTAAACGAACCTCCTAACAACACGCTTTTTTTTTCTTCCAACCTACAGACAGAAAGCTGTTCGTGGGTATGCTCAGCAAGCAACAGACAGAAGACGATGTCCGACAGTTGTTTTCTGCCTTTGGAACAATAGAGGAGTGCACCATACTTCGTGGACCCGACGGAACTAGTAAAGGTAAGATTTTTTAATATTGAATTTTTTATTTCAAGGATTTTTGAATTACCCAAATCATTGATATTTAGAAGAAATTTCGAACACCTTGAAATACAATCTACCTACATCACTCCACACAACATTGCAAAAACACAATCATGGACATGGATATTCTTTGCAATATTCTTGAGAATTGACTTTTCTTTCTCAGAGAAATTTAAACAAGGCATTGAGATCCTTCAGTAAAACAAAATTGAAAAAATGTATCTGGATGATGAAAGAATGCCTTTAAAAAAAGACAAGGTAGTGAAGCCAGCAGGGAAAATTAAAAATAATGCAAGAAAGAAGAATGTAAGTACCTTGCGATCGCTCAAAGAAAGCAATTGCCTCGTTGGGTTGGTCTGTAGCTGGAAAATATAATCGCCCTTGCTTTTGAATATTTGTTCGCTCTGTAAACAGCAGTGAAGCAGTTAGGTTAGGTTGGACAGACTGAGTGCTAGGCAGTTGCATGCTGAGAGGAGTAATAATTTCCGCCGGACGAGAGAGAAATTTACATAAATATTTTTATTCCAGTACCAAGAGCGCAAGCAATGTAGTCTGTAGAAAGCACTAGTACATACTGTCTCTGGAGATCTCTCTAGAAATATATCCATGCTTTTTCACTGTATTCTATAATTATATATGTATAATATAGTTTAGAAAGTTTTCCGATTTTATAAAGGGGATCCTTTGATAACAAAATTTTCGTTTTTAATGACGATCAAGTAACATTACGTTATCCAGAGTGAAGGCGAGCAGAGAAGTGACGAGAAGAGAAAATGGAAGCCTGCAAAGGAAAGGGCGTGAACGTAATTAAATTCCACTTTGAACTAAAACTTACTTCAGTACTTAATAAGATTTTGATTCGCAGTTGTAGGCCTGCTAACACAATCTTGAAACAAAAAAATTTTTTTACCATTTTTTGCAATCAACGTTTAAAAAGTCTTGTCATCTGCACAGCCGTTCAAATGTAGATGGTGTAGATGGGCTTCTATATAAAAAAAAAACCTTATCTTTTATTCTATACACCTCTAGGGATACATCCCTCGTCTTAAGCTCATCCGACCGAAAGTTTCGAAACACGTTTCATCACTGCTATAGTTTCATAACTAGCTAATCCGCCCTGTAATGGAGAGATCAGGAGAAGTTATATCGGTCGATACCCTTGATGCAACTCCTCTGGAAACACGTGCGTTCCTTATGCTACGTGTTCAATTTAGGATGGAGCCAACTCTTCAAACTAAATCAAAATCCAGATTTAAGTCTGTAGATAAAAAAAACACTTAATACTACTAATTCGCAATTTATACATCAGGACCTCTGCATTTTCTGTTAGAAGACTCATTCCAATTTCATAAAATTTACTTCGCCTATCTCTAAGCGAACTTTATTACTGAGGTAGAAAGTATTCTAGAATTATGCGCACATTTTTCTCTGCAAATTAATGTAGCAGAGCCATTTTGTTGTGCGATGAGCAGTCACATAAATTCTTTTACGCTTGACAATTATTCTGGTCGTTGTGTCATGACATAAAGGTCGCAACGAGTTTGCAGTAACCAAGCAACGAGGTCAACTAATTATTGCATCGACATTCGGCCAGCGAGTCATGCTCGTATACCCTATATTTTTCCCAGAAGGTTGTATTCGACAGAGATTCAAAAGCGGAGCTCCATCGAAGTATCTCCGTAACGAGAAACTCGCGATTCGCCTTGGGAGGAAGGAGGTCGTCCGTCGACGAAGCGGCGCTTCACATTTTTCCTCGTAACGACAAACTTCCTCCAATTATTTTTCTCTCGCTCCGTCGAAATTTCAAACATTTCAGCGTCACTTGAACCAACTCATCTCTCCTATTTTCGCCGTAGTGACGATTCCCCTAATACTGCTGCATTACCGCCCCTCTGTCTCACTTGAAAACAGAAATTCAACTGTATTATTTCAATAATTACGTGGACCACAATAATTCACGTAGCTAAGAAGATTATACATAAAATGTTATGAATAATGGAACGAAATATTGTTCGTAGCAAGTGTGAGAGTCTGTGCGGCGTTTCAAGGGTTATATCTAGCACTTCTAAGGGGCAGAGAGGAAGAATAGAGGAAGTGAGAGATGAACTAGTATCGCGGGAATTGAGAACACAATTCTATATAGGTAGGGGCATATAAATGCGGGCGAGGACTTATGAAAACCATTCTGTGTATTAAGTTGCAATAATCCTGCGCAAGTAGTCGTCCCTCTTTCCAAGTTCTCCAACAATTCATCCCTTAATGATTTTTAATGGTCTCGGTTACAGACTCTTCTTCAATTATTTCCCGTCAGTGAATCATGGTGCCTACTGTGGGCGAATTTAAGGAAATCCGGGAATTGAAAAAAATCCTGAAAAAAAATACCTTACCTAAAATTAAAATTCTTAAAAATTATTCAAAAATACGGAAATTGTGCGGTAATTTCGTGGATCAAATTTAGCAGACACCCTGGTAGGTCAATAAATATTGAACTGAAAAAGGAGTTTGGTTCTGAGCCCCCTTTTTCTTTGTGCAATGTTTCCCAAGAGAGTTTAATACGACCAGAATCCGCAATTTAGCATGAAAAAACTTCTCCTATTTCGTTCATAATGCAATTGAACGAAAAGTGATTCATTCAAGTGGAGCACATAGCGACACAATGTAATTAAGTAGGTATCCAAGCGCTGCTGTGTACAGGTACGCCTTCACGCTAGTGAATTACCTTTGTGCGCATACATCGAACACACCAATACACACACACACACAACAAACCAGAGAATCTAACAGAAGGGTGCTTTGGGCAGAAGCTCTCAATATGTCCGACCTAATCCTCTCCCTGAGGACCTGAGTCCCTCCTCTCTGTGTCGCTTTACTTTGCAATATGTACAAACATTTTGAACCCAGCTGTGCCGAGGATTTAGGAGCTAAACGTTTAATAAATACTTGGCTCAAGCGACACCCAAACACGAGACGAGGAGGTGTCTTGATTTACAGCTTAATATTATATATACTTTACCATTCGGATTTTCCTTCTGTGGTCCCGCAAACCAGATTGATTTAGTATTGCCTCGTCTTCAATTTTTAACGAGTCTTTAATATTGACACCCTGAAAAATAGTCATTCTTCTTCTTTGTATTATACTATTTATCTAGAATTGATACACAATTTTAGTGCACCTAACCAATTCAATATACTAAATTTTGTATACTTTTCTTGTAATTCTATATTTGAAAAAGTCTTGATACAAAGAGAAGAACTAATATTCAAAACAAGTTGGATAAAGTTACGATAGCTGAAAATGGTATCATTGGGCGGATCTTTTTCTAGAAGGTGCATTGTGGATCGAGGCCGAAACGTTGAAAATACTGAAGAAGGTATTGTTCAAATAAGTCCTCGCGGAGGAGATATAAGCTGCCATTGTACCCGCGAGATTTACCGTTCTTATATTAATGCGATTACCGCCGAGTCGAGCGTCTCAGAGAAAAGATCCCGAAAGGAGTACCAAGAGGACCATCCTCTGGTCGTATACAGCATCTTTCCCCCTTCACCACGTCAATATCTAGAACGTCACGACGCAGAGTTTCACTCGCTAGCTGGTCCATAGAGGATATCTTTACCACTCTTGCTTACTAGTACCATCCGGTGAGCAGCTTTTCCCCGTCGACCATAAATACGCCATATTGGCCATAAACCTTTACATTCGTGCATTACCCACCCCGTTCAACACGTCCCTCGCTTCCTGCGTCCTGTTATCGAATAACCGGCGCTAGTCAGCTTAACAGGCTACCTAAAGCCCACGATCCAGAAACGCATTGGCGTTCACAGTTAGAGGCTTCTACATTTTTTATGAATGATAACGCACCAATTTTTCCTTCTGACGAATCTCGTCTGTAAAAGTTACACCCTAAATAAATAATAAATAAATGTACATTCTATCCATTACCAGTCATCATCAGAGTACCTATTGTCATTAAAAAAAGTGAATAGGTGAATTTTTAAATAAAATTCTTATTAAAATTTGTTTCTCAAAATACAAAAATGCACTAATTTTCCCAGCCCAAGATGTTGACCAAAAATTCTTGTCCATACATTTTTTATAATGAAAAATGTACAAAATATATATCTACTCAGCAGTATTAACAGCATTATCATCATTCATCAATTAGTTTATGTTATTTGATTAAAACTGTTGATTACATTGTAGCTCAAATTGCTGTTGACTGTTTTTCAGCATGTGAATTGCATGTGATAACAAGTCTACTTTGACACCGTAACTCTCATTTCGGATGAAAACATGGTGCCTGCATGCATTTGAACTCTCCTCTAATTAAAATGTTGGGTTAAAACCACAAATCAAATACATTCCGCTAACTCTATTCATGTTTGTACAAGTTTAATTAGACTTAAGCGATGAAAGCTACGTCGTGTTCAGTAGTCATCAATGCGAAATTTAATTTTACATTAGAGAGATCATTACATATAAGTGCTAGTTTGTTCTATATATATATATATATATATATATATATATATATATATAACACTCATTAAAGTAATAAGGACATTTAACAGCTAATTATCAGAACTTGTTATATTTTCATGAAATTAGTTCGGAATATTGCATATAATTTTCCTAGAATTTTAGATTCAAACTTCATCCATCTAAGCAAACGAGAATTCTGAAAAACAAATAGTTTTTATTTAATAAAAATTTTTTTACGACTAAAACTTGTAATTCCCTGCAGGATTAAATCGTAAGTCACTAAGAAGTTGCGTATAATTTGGCCTCTATTCCTCTAACACCAGGCGGTATGACATATAACTCAAAAAGATCGTATGTCGACTAGCGATGATTTTAACTGGGAAAAGCATCGAGGCTCCGTCATCTTCAATACAATAAGGTCAAGTGTACCTTGACTTAAGCACTTCTTCTTCTGTAAAATATTTGAAGTTCACGTCTATTTATAAGTAAAAAAAGCCGTAAGTCTGTAAAGTCTCTAATTTAACCGATCGAACAAACTTACGGTTTTTTTTTACTTGTATTGCGGTACTTACAAGTAAAAAAAGCTGAAGTGTCTTTTTAACTTGTATGGCAGATATCTGTGAATAATCTTTCAATGAGTTTCCCAGAGAAGAATAGATCCACGTTTCTCTAAACAGAAACAGCCCTTCTGTCCTTCTAATTGTGATCTTGTGTAACGAGTGATGTTTAGTGCACATCCTACATTGAGCAGAATGGCAACGATGCTCTCCCTACTTTATAGGCCGACCATTACGGATCTGTAGGTTATATATCAGGGTGAAGCATTAGAAATTTAATAATCCACTGCGGCCATATCCTTGGTTCACTCCAAGCACTCCTAACAGTCGCTAGGAGTTCTGCAATGACCGCGTCGTAATCGTAACGAGACATTTTACATAGCAAGTTGGATATGTGTTGGTGATGGCAATGCCTGGGAAACATGGCTTCGTTGTAACCAACGAGGCCGGCACCGTAATACACTATAAAACTATATAACGGGGGTTGAAAGGGGGCTGCGATGTTTATTACATAATGGACGCGCGTAACACTAAAGTGCTGTGCAAAATCGTTCGCTCGAGCCGAGGCCTGTACGATCATTACGTTTACATGTCCGTTTTTGTGATCCAGCTTTCCCATGCACGCGAGTCTGACCATAACGATGCGAATGAAAAAAAAAATCGCGAATAAAGTCCGTTCGTAAAACCACGGTTCGAGTTTTCGTCGCACTGGAATGACACGTGACGGGTTACTGTCATACAGTTCCTATGTTATAGTCAGTGAATACTTCCCCAGTTCGCTCCATTTTGGCTTCTACTTTTATCACCGAACGTTATATATTCTCTAGATTTAGAAACTAAAAAATTTCCTGCAAATATTACTTTCACTTTGTGTTGTCTCCTAATAATTTATTACATATAATATGTATGTAGTAGAAATTCATTAAGTTCGCAAAACATGATTCGGTAATAATAGCTGCACGTTATATCGAATTACGTCGGCAATTTTTTACTATGCGAGATTCAGGATTCAATAGACTGGACTTGGACTGACGTAATTAAGTGATAATTGCCTAGCGCTCGTCCATTTTTGTGAGCAGAGTCCTATTAAATAGCCCACCTGCTGTTCGCCCGAGAGAGGCAGGGAATTCTCAGTCAATAGACATCAAAAAGGTGCAACCCTCCTTCGTTATCGTCCTTTTCATACAGGAGAGACGAAGATTAAATCTGAAAATGATGATTTGCCGTTGCAATTTTTATTTAATATCCTTCAATTGAACGTAAATGAGATTATTTTTTTGAATGAATCTCTAAGGTTTGCAAATTAGCAAACCTGAGATATTTTCTAGACTAAAAAATGGGACGTAATTTTTCGGGGGCAATGACACGATCCTGGACAGGGTGTGTGCTCGGACCCCAAAAGGAAAATCAATGCAGTGAATGGGCTCTGAGCGTATAGCCGCCTGTCACACTAACGCTATACGTTGGGGTGAGCTCAAAGTAGGGTGAATTCCATGCTACGTAAGCATATACAGGGTGATGAAGAAACTTGAATCACCCCACACTTTTCCAAGGCCAGCATGCACCACTGTTAAAGAATTTTCCTCCCGAGCAAGCGGAAATAAATATTCAAACAGAAGCAAACAAAAACTTGCATTTTTTACCCTTTTCTCGTGCTCATTGTCCAATGACAAAGAAATACCTCTTTTTTTCTTATTTTACACAAGTTTTTTTCTACTCATCGCAGAATTACTCGTGACCGTTATTTTCTCATAGAAATCGTTTATTTTCCCATGTCATTCTTTGCACAAAGTGCAATTTTATTTTTGGATCTAGTTTATTAAGTAAATATTTCTAGAAACCATCCTGAGAACGTCTTTTTGTCATTTAATTCAGCGTTCGAAGTTTACGGCCGAAATTATTGAATTTTCTTTTTGATACTGAAAAAATGTATTTTACAGCAAGATGGATTTACGACTGCTTTTATATATACGTTTTCCATGTTTCATGAGGCGGTGTCAACAGGGTAGTCCCCAGGCTGGGAAACCGTGAAAAAACTGAATATGACACGAAATTTTTTCTTATATTGTAATCACCATATTTTTTTCTCTCTAGCTAGCATTTTCAGAGAACAATTTTAATTATTTTGAGGTAGATTTTTATTCTCACACTCAAATTTTAAAACTCATTTTTTACGATTCCTAATTTCTAGCATGGCTTAATTGAGGCATAATAATAAATGCATATTTCTCTACTGAGAAATATGCATCTCATTACATTACGTTGTAACGTGTTGTAAGAGGTTTTGTTATGTAACGGATTAACGAGTTATATGCTGATAAAATTTTATCCCCTGTTCTCTACTTCAAAGATTATGAAGAAGCTATTTACAGATCGATATACAGAAAAGATATAATATGGTAAAAATAATTTGATCAAAATGATTCAGCTAACTTAAACTACGTTATAGATTGAATAAAAATGTTTTTAAACTCCTTTCTTGTAAATCCACGTCATTGGAATAGCCGATATCTCGGGCGGACTAGTGTCGCCGATAAATTTCAGAAAAAGTGGAGCGTACTGGCTTTCGTTAACGACCTCGTTAAAATTTGTCATCAGAAGCGGGAGTGAAAAGCGAACTATTTGGGATATTCGTGTCACGATTCGTTTCCACATTGGACTGGTGCGTTTAGAGCAAAATAACTACGCACCCCGTGGTTGCATCGTTAGACTGATAGTTTCAACGAACGATAAATCCCTCAAAAAGGCATTTCCAAACGATTTTGACCGACGAGTACCTGAATTTTGCGTGAAATTGACGTCCGATATTCATAGTCGTACATTTTTATAGTGAAAGCTCAGATTCATGAGTTTTAAACTCCAAGTTAAAAAAAAAAAAAATAAAAAGAGACTCATCTATCAAGTTTTATGCACAATCCAACCCCACTCAATTTTTCACTCATTAAATATATATTCAGCAACATACATATATTTATGGACCAAATGTCCAAAAAATAGAAACCAAGGTTTAGGATATTATAAACTAAAATTTTTTTTTAAAAATCATCCGAAGAGACATCTGAAAGTTGAGTCCCATGTACATATTTCTGAAAAGCATTATATATTTTGTCTATACGTTTATTACAGAATTTGAACTTTATAAGTTTATTTACTTTGAAAACCATATGCAGGGGACGATAAACTTTCAATGCAGTGTAAAGTCCCATGCTGATTAGTAAAAGAAAATTGAGAAGGGTGGTCTTTCATATAATTATTGCGACTCCCCATGGCCTATGGGACGAAGTTATAGAACACACAATATGCATCTGCACGAGGCAGGGTGATTTTTTCTCTTCGTTATTTGGACATGGGGTGCATGTTAATAACGCAGTGTGACAAACCGGCTTTTATATCATATGAGCGTCTGTTATCTTCCACGCTACATTTGTGCACAATAGACTTTTTGCAGAGTCGATAAGTTAAGGGGGTCTTAAATTTCGAAAAAAGTACTTGATTTTAAACTCAATAAAAAATAAAATGATAAAAGGCGATTAGGAGCTATTATAATAGTTCGAGCATCACAATTAACAGCGTTTTTGGCGGCCTTTGATGAAGCGATATCATTTATTTTACACAGCCTCCGGAAAAAGTCGAAATTGGACGGAAATCGACCGGCCGTGAGCAAATAGAGCTTAAGAGGAGTCGAAATTTGAACGCGTGTTCGCATCGGTCGAGTTTCATTCGCATTCACGGCAAATGTACTTGGCAGAGGGAATTAACATGCATTTACGAAATGCGAACGCGCACCAATACCACACCAAAGTCCGTACCGACTTTGACGATCCAGCATCCATCCTCTGTCCAACCTTTTCAAACGTTAATCCAATCATCCGTGTCCTGCGATTTGAAGCTAGTAATTCCCTATGTTTGATCATCCATAGGTCATTTGCCAACGGTCTACTGAAACTTTTCGTTCTCACAGTAAAATTTTCATATAAATAAGGGTCATGCTCTTTAAATAAATTTGATACACTCAATAATTCAGAGAGATTTACGACTAATCTTCCAGTTTTTGGAGAGTTATGAGAATTTCAATTTTTCAAGGCTGACATAATTGAAATTCGATGCCCGAGATTTTAAGAGATTTCAATAAAAATCAATAAAAATTTCTTAGTGTATCCCTTGAAATTCCTCAAAATCACTTAAAATCACTTAAAATCTTTTGCAATTCAACAGTCTGCTCTTTAAAATTTCTTTACATTATATGAAATTTCTTAAAATCTCAGGCAACGCCGGGTAAATTTTTTCTAGTCAAAATAAATAAAAATTTTAGGTTCTGTCAGCTTTGGAAACTTTTAAAAAATATTTTTATTCCAATAAATACTGGATGTCTAAAACTTCAACCGAATATACATCAGAGTGATGAATATTTGAGTATATGTTATGAAAATATATTATAAAAATACCTCATGATAACATTGGATGTTTAATTAATAATGTTTGAAGCTAGACGAACATTAAGGACGTAAAATCTGAATTGCACTAAATGCTGTAATTGCACGGAACACCAGTTTCAATTTCGCGTTTAATGGTCATTAAATGGGTTTGTGAGAGGAAAGTGTGGGTGCACTGGTAAAACCACAAATCTCATGCTCGAAACAGGAACGTAATCGTTACTGTCGGCAGTGTGTGGTGAATTGCAATTTATCGATATTATAATATTATCGATCTAGAATAATGAATTTCAAGAGGTGTGTGATTTTCGAATTTTGCCTGACTAATGATAAATCTATTTCGACAGCTCGCCTGCACAAGAGCTTTCGAATCACCATTTCCTGAAAGCCGTACATGAAAATGTTTGAATGACGTGTAACCCGATTGAATTATTGTTTAACTTTATTTGTTAAACAGCTTTCAACATAACTCTGTACTTGTCAAGATTTCAAGTAGCGTAGCAATAATAGAGAGGATTTCGATTTTTTAATACCGAGTGCGGATTTACGAGTCTGAGGGCTTTCAATTAAAGAGAACACGTTCTCTATTGATTACTATTGTATTCGACAAAGAAGTGATTATTTACATGTATAACGTAAAAATAATATTAGTTCATAATTGGAGTTTTTAATTTGGATCAGATTTTGATATTTTAAAATTTTAATTTCATAAAATACCTACTACACGGAAAAAATTATTTATAGAAATTTTCCTTGTCTGTCATAGATTTTTGAATAGGACAAGCTTTAAATAACTTTAAAGAATATTTTTAAAACTTTGTCCTATCCAAAAGTCGATGACAGTTAAGGAAAACTTCGATAACTAATTTTCTCCGTGCAGTATTTATTTCACTGATATGTAGCAGTAAAATTTACTCCTGCGAGGTATTTTCAGTAGCAAAGTGTCGAGACAGAAGTTCCGTTATGAATTTATAAACCTTCGTTATTTCGTCACCTTAAGATGCAGAGAACGTCAGGCTCGTCGAGGGTGAAAATGATTCGGGGCAAGACGCGGGTCATATATCGCCGGAAATTTCCTTGTACCTATATAGCAAGGAGAGACTGTTTGCGCAGAGCAACGAAAGTTTCCTCTGGTAACCATATTCTTCATCACCTGCTGTAACGACATCCAGAATATTATAGTAGACTCAAAGTGCTTTAGAGTGCGTGTACAAGATGCAGACGAAAGCAATCACTTTCGTAAATAAAGCCCCTCTCTACTGCTTTTATTTGAAGATGATTCGCGAGCGCTGTAAAATGCTAGAACGCGGAATTAATAAAATGAGAACTTTTAAAACAAGAAATGGAGAGGTATCACGTAATGCTCTTTCCGACCAATTTTTACATTTGCTCTCCTCCTTTATTTTTTATAACATTCCGCAATGCTAAAATGGAAAAGAGCTTTACGGAGAGCAACTACTATGCTTTTCCTCCAACTTTTTATCTTTTGTTAACGTCGTTTCTGCGCAAGGCCATCATTTTACTGTAAATTGAAGGGTTAATGTTTAATGTTACGTGTTGTAAAGAAAGGCAAATATTGTGAGTACGTTGCTGTTTTTTTTTTTTTTTTTTTTTTTTTTTTGTGCATTTTATCACTTTTATTGGGAATTTTGTTGATAAATAGTCGATGTGCTTGTTTCAATCGATTCCTCGTCCTTTTTTGTTCAAGACAAAATTTGTTTAGATTATATACACCCGACGTTTGCAATCATCCCTCGCCATTCTCTAATAGCTAGAATCTAGCGGTGGGAGGGAATTTAATTTTGAGAAACACAAACATCCGACAATTAAGAGCAAGTGAAATAAGAGCAAAGATAATGTTGACGGATGATGCCGAAGACTACTCTTAATTAACCATCGAATCAATATTTGAACGAGTCCTTTATTAAGGTTGGCAATGGCTAGCGCGGCGGGTGTCACGTAGGAAGGAAAATAAATTTAAGTTCGGGTTAATTAATAATG
Source organism: Synergus gifuensis (assembly GCA_904066015.1). Classification (NCBI taxonomy): domain Eukaryota; kingdom Metazoa; phylum Arthropoda; class Insecta; order Hymenoptera; family Cynipidae; genus Synergus; species Synergus gifuensis. The sequence goes on along the minus strand of CAJFCO010000129.1, from coordinate 372,529 downwards.
GAGTAAGTCGAATTTAATGAAAACTTAATTTAGAGAGATGTCTTTTGTTACCCTAATTTGGAAATTTATTTGATCCTTTTAAAGGATAGACTGGCTGTATTTTAAGCTTACTCATCTCTGTATACATCTCTCTGTATTATATACCTAAATCGAATTATTTTTAGTTCTTTTGAGGCACAGTTGAAAATATAATACTTAATTTACTTTCCTTTTTATGAGTCGAAATTTCAAACCACGCAATCTTTCTTCATTCGAAGCGCGAGTCTATCGAGTATAAAACGACTTGGGTGCCGCCATTTCATATGGGAGTAGCGAATCATCGTCTCTGGGGAAATTCGTTTCGTTTCGAAATCCAATTAAAAATTATATCACTACCTTTAGGTACCAATACTCGAGTTGTAACCTTTGTTGGTAGATACTATCGAGCTTTCTAATCCAGTTCGTTTACGACCATGTAAACCTTTACTGGTACAAATAAAACTACATGTATCGAGAACAAACCCCTGGATTTTGCACTCGTTTCTCATTGATTTCTGCATTGCTGGTATAACTTCATTTTCGCATTATTCGATTTTCCAGAGAAATTCCCTCTACTTTTTGCAGCTTGTCAATAAAATAAAATAGTCTTTTCATTTCGTTGATTACAATTAATGTACTTGATTATTAATGAAGCTCGTCCTTCCATTTTCCAATTGTCCATTTTATTATCGAAAGTGATTCTCACTTATCAAGAATTGAAATTGCTAACACTGCTCTAAATTACTTGAGTGAAACGATTGAACTTTCATCGATGCTTGTACGCTAAGGTGTGAAACCACCGCTGTTGTTTACGCTTGTTTACGAATGTAAAGTGTTTGCAAGCATTGTATGCTCACCGCGTGCAGTGCGTGTACACGAAACATTGAATGAGTCCTTGCGTGCGTGTAGCGAGGGTGCTTGCATGTGCGGTGGCTTTAGCACACTTGGCGAGCTGCCATTTAGGGTGAAACTACCAAGAGGGTAACCGCCCTCACACTCAACTCGTCCCTTTCAGCCCAATGAAAAGGACTGGGTGCACTTTTCTTTTCACAAACCCACAACTTTTCCAAAACTTCTGATATTCGCATTATGTAGGTATAATTCGTTTACGAATTGTACAATTAAATCATGAGCACTCATCCCTTAAGAAGAAAAAAGAATAGAAAAAATCTTTTCCGCCTCTAGGAAATGATAGATTTTTACAAAAGTTTAACGAGTAAAGTGATAATTATAGTTCCTATCTTCTAAAACTTTGTAAAGTTAACTTTATTGTGGTAGTCTACATTTCGAATTTGTCGTAAGAATTATTTTATCTCGACTTTTGAAAATGAACTCCAGATTGTTCTCACGCGGAAGTCATAAAGGAACTTGGCACCACGGGTAGAAGTTTGTCAGAGACGAAGATGGTGAAGTTGGTCGGGGTAGGTATGAGATTGCGGAAAAAGAGCCCAAAGAAGAGACGAGTCGGGCTGCAGAGAATCTCCGGGCTAATTAAATAACTAGCAAGTCACCAAGCAACTTGCCACCTCGAACGAGTCCAATGCTACCTTGGCTCGGCCTTTCTTACCACCGAAGCTTGTGTTTCTAGCTGTCTCACGTCTCTCACCCACTCGTTATTTAATTAAACTTTCCGAGAGAAGCCAGCCCACTGTTTATACGAAAGAGCTTTTCTGCTCGTCACTGTCCATTTTAACCTTCCTCTTTCGGCTTCGAAAGCTCACCCTGACCTAATACTATGTTTTCCCTCTCCTCTCACGAACCTTCTTCAAAGACTGATTCAGATCCTCATATTTTCGAAGAAAGTGTTTTCATTTTTTTTTGTTTTTTTTTTTTTTCGAGATGTTTCATTTAGCCACATGAATTTTTCTAGTCTAGTTTTCAAAAAGAAACCATGAATTTTCATTTATAAATTAATCGATTTAGATGAGAGAATAGTGAAATCTCTTTCATATCAGCTCTTTAGAATTTGGGAAAGTTCGGACAATCGCCGACAACGCTATTACGACTGGCGTGACCGAAATATATTTAACGTCGCGAGAAGTCGCGTCAAATCGTGCATTTTGTTCTTTTGTCCACAATGTCAACCACAAACCGCATTGCTGACGAATCAATAAGACTAAACTTGATTGTTGCTCGCGGTGTGTGGTGGGCGTAGCCCGGACGTTTAGTATATATAGGATCATCACTCGTCGCACCCGCGTAATATATTTTCTGCAACATCGTATACCGATCCTCTGCTCTACCACATTCTCGCTTGAATTATTATCGCAAATATTTTTACACTGTCGCTTATCCCCTCGAATCGTTTCTTCTCTGTCAACTTCAAAATTGCCAAATGGTTCAGCTCAACTTTACACGCAGAAGGAATTTACTTGCCATGTAGACAATTGCAAATAAAGGATGGGAAAGGACAAAAATTTAAGAAAAAATGTGTTTTGGAAAATTTAGGAAAAAGGATATTAATTCGGAATAAAGTGAGGCACTTGGTATCTTGTTTAGTTTAAAAATAAAAAATTATTCATTTTGGAAATATGTTTATGGACACTCAGTATGACGCCTGAGTTCTAGTTTTCTTGTGATGTTTGGAAGCTTTCAAGCTACCATGTTCTGGATGTCATTCCTAGAGGTAAACAAAGGTAGGGATATCTATATGTAGAACTTAGAAGGAAAACGAAAAGATGCTCCGAGGGGAGTCACGAGCACTCTCTCCGCTCATCGCTTGCAGCGAAAAGCTGCCGGAGCTTACGGGAGCTTAAACCGGTGACAGGATGATTGCTGGTATTATTGGAATTACGCGAGAGCGAATTGCTCCGTAACGAACTCGCAATATCGTGAAAATCGTGCGTTCGCCCTTACTTTCTCAGCCTTCGAGCACCATTCCTTCATTGTGTCAAGCTTCTTAGGAACATCCTTCATGAGACTGAACCACTACCTAGTAGACAACTTTTTTCATAGACCTGGGGTCGAGCTCGTAATCCCGAAGATCGTGGAGTTGCCCTACGGATCTTCTCAGTCAGAAAACTCTAGATTAATCTCCAACTTCTTTATCTCCAGTCATCTTCTTCATTTCGTATTTACGTTCCTGAAATTTTGATCATCTTGTACTTAAATTTGTATTATTACTTATAGAAACGAAATAAGATATCAAACAAGACCATTGCATTTAAATTCACTTTATCCCTCCTCTATTGATCCACGAAAAAGAAGAAACTTACTATTTTGAATTCTGTAATAGAATTATTCATATCAAAATAATTCATAAAGTATATTCAAATTAACTTCTTTATAACTAATAATGTAATAATAAATTAATACCAATTATTGCTTGAGGGTTTTTTATTATTGTATCAACTCATTTTATTGAATTATTATCCAAATTTCGAAAATTTAATATTCATTACAACAACGTAATTCCCCTGAATAAAACACCCAAGGCTAAATTTAATATTCCAAAATAAATTTATAAAATGGACACACTTTTTATCATGTCCAGAATTGCGCAAACCACTCCAATTTCTTCGAATCCTTACGTTTCTCTATAAATTTAGAAAGCGAAGCAAAAACAAGACAATTGCAATTCCATGATTGCGAGCTCTTTCTCGAAAGCTGAAAAACTATCTTAAAGAAAAAAGAAAACACCTCCGAATGCGGGAAATTTGCTCCCCATGGAATACAAGATATAGAGGATATATCAGAGAATTGTCGACAACGCTTGTTAAAATCCAAAAAGAAGGTTTGTGTGGTTTTTATGTGGATGATTTCCGGACCTGACGATAACAATGTTCCGCTGCATAAATAAAACGCATATATGCTGAACTGATGATCAATATTGAATGTGATGAAAGTAAACCGGTTGCGCGCGACCCTCACGGACGCGGCCGATTGTGTAATTTAATGCCTGGTAAATACAGCGTGAGAGTAGTTTTGCGCCGTAATCTAGATGAATTTGCCGACAGTCTGGCACACCCTCTCAACTATGTTTACGCCCCGTCAATTAACCAAGGCTGCAGAAGAGGAAAAATAAAGGAGAGTATGATTTTTCGTCCACAGTCCGCCTCGCATTAATAACTGCAGAGTTATTAACGGGACCCCTTATCGTCATTCGAGATTAGGAGCAGTGTCTAAAATGATCCAACCCTACCCAAATCCGAAAACTGACCGTACCCGATTCTCCTCGGCTCGACAATTCTAAGCTTCATCCTGAAATTCTTGCATGCAGCTGAAAAAAATCCTATTTAAAAAAAAAATAGTGCCTATTGCGGTTGGATTTCTATTCGATGCTTGTCGTGTGGTTTTGCCTTAAAACATTTTAATTATCCCATTTCACACTATGAAAAATATCTCAGTTTTGTTGCATTATTTTCAGTTCGTAATACCAAAATATAAGTTAGTTATTAATGAGAAATTAATATTACATATATTATTTCCCCATATTTATATTAAAATATATTTATTCAAAATAGTAATCCCGACCAGGGCCTCGTTATAATCCCATTTTAAAATGGATTGAATAAGGCAATTTCTGTACGGGTTCATCTTTGAAATTGTAATTATATCGATTTCCATTTCTTGTAAAATGAAATTTTTCGTTGTGCAAGCAACAATATAAATTCAAGGCAATCAGTTTTCTCGCCCATTTCCGCAAGAGTTTACTAGAAATCTTTCAAATGGGAGTTGGGGCAGCAAAGTGCAAACACGCTCTTTCGCAGTAGACTTGACGAATTGTCCAGTGAATAACACAGGGAAGAAGAACTGCCGTGAAGAAAAGCGCCATGCAGCAAATGTAGGACGAAAGCTTCGGTCGCGTGGAAATTTATCTTCTCGTAATACGCGAGCAGAGCCGTTATCCAGACGTCACCACGTTCCAACCAGTCCTCGTCCTTCATACGTGTCCTGCCAGAAACTACGCTCTCTGGATTCAGTCGTGTCCGCATTATAATGGCATTACGTGTCCTCATATTACACTCTACCTTCGTTCCATCCATACTTTTTCCAACAGCATACCTCACATCTCCCTGCAGTGTTTTCCCTTCGTGTATATTCGAGTTATTCCGATTCGCTAAAAAAATGTTCTTTTTTCTAAAAAGAGACATTTTTTTTTAGAAAAAAAGATCCACCTCGAAAAGTTAAACATAAGATTTATTTTTAAAAAATGTTATTAAGTATTTTTTCGCATTAAATCAGATCGAATTGTAATCCACATTGAAAGCTGTTTTTTTTTTCTTCATTTTTCGAAGTACATCAGGAAGGGTGAGAGTTATAAAAGAAGGACTAAGATTTCGGAAGATCCTTAAACCCCCGGGGACAATTTCCCATTTCCGAATCGGCGAGGATAGTTTTTCGTAGATTTGCATTTTCTATTTGAAATCCCCAGGCATAGTAAAAAAAAATCTCTTTCTGAATTCACAACCTCGTCTATTTTTAGCCGCTTCTTTCTCCTTGTCGTTATTTTCTTTCTCAATCTCTTCTTTTACTTTCACCCCTTTTTACGCAGTAGAGCCACGTGTTATCCTTTATTCTTTCGCTTGGACAAGCCAGCCGCCTTCATTCCCTCTCGTCTGGTTATAAAAAAGGCTGAGTACGTGTGTTTCGTAACTTTGTCAGCGTTTTTTAATCCGTATCTCCTAGCATGCACAAACTCCGGTATCATGAGAACCACACATATATAATTGCACACGCACACAGGAAGAATTCTAATTCGTGTCTAGACTGACAGAGCCCCAACTCTATTCGTACTATTCTGTAAAACGTGGCTCGTACCAATTAGGGAAGCTCGAGAGCGCTCGGTAGGATTTAGTAGCCTAATTAATGAAATTGATTCGACCAGGATGTTACCATCGGTAACGGTCTTTGAGTCTCTGCTCCGATTCGTACGATCGTTAAACCTCTGCGTCGATTCACTCCCTCCTAATTCCCAATATAAGTCTCCTTGGTAGCAAAGATTATATCTCGATGCAGAGAGAATGAACGGATGTTGATTGCAAAAGCAGTACACCCATCATGTTCTAAATTGTAATTCTGCCTTTAAAAACCCCTAAATATCTCTCTTGACTGAAACTTTTATAATTAGTCAAAAAAGATTATGATTATGAAGACAGACACATAATTAGTATGAAACTATTTTCCCTTCTATTTTCTGTGCAGTTGTCGTTAGAAAACTTCAGACCTTAAAGTTTCTTTATCCTTATATACTTTTCAGATATTGCAACAATCGATCGTAAATTATTTATCACCAGATTCCATAGAGTTGCGATTATATGCTTAAAGTTTAATGCCAGTAAGGTTTGCTCGTTCGATATAAAGTATCACCCTCTGACCTACTCCAAATGGACGCACCCTAGCTTGCTTTTCCCTCGACGTATGATAAATTCTCCGGTCAACTCTTTGCCATTAAAAGACCTTCGCTCGCTTCATTAGCACACGACAGTTTTATTTAGTAATTAGAACCACGTTTCATGTCAGCGAGTTAAGTTCCGTTTTAAATTAATTGCAAAGGCAATTCCTTAATTTCTTTTATACAGTAGGTCATTGTTATCCTACTCTAAAATTAAATATTTCCTCAACTCTCTGAAACCTGCGGCATCTTGTTACGAAAGCTCAGGAAATTCTTGAAATTTTTCTCGAATACTCTTAGAAATCAAAGGGTCGAAAATGTTCTTAGAATGGAAGAGGGAGGGTAAAAGACGCGTTGAGAAGAGAAGAGGCTCCAAGTTGTGGAAATAAAGGACTTGAATTTCTCGAAAGTTTGGTAGCTGAGCCTGGACGCGACCCTCCAAGTCCAAAACTATGTTTGCTCGTTGAACAACAACGAACAACAAACACTGGGCAAACCGCTCGCTGGAACTCCCTCCAGTAAGGATGGGCTTTGAGTGGTTCGTCCGAGAGGTGGTCCCCGCACCCTTGTGTCTCCGAATAGATCGATAACCCGGCTGTGAGACTTTCCACTCGTATATTTGATTACTCGGTAAACATGTCCAAGTTTATCACGTGGCGGTCCCGACGCCATCACACTTTCGCGTTTAGTTCTTATATATTAAAACTGCTTATCCGACTGGTCGATAATCTTCGAACCAATTATAATGACCCCAAGTCATTCGATCCTATTATTGGATCCTAATCTCATCATCAAAAAAAGTCATAAAACATTCCCGCTTCGTATCATGTTTATACTCTGTAGAATCATCGCCACTGAGGATACTAGAAAAGAGAGATTTAGAGTTCTGATAAGCGCCTAAATGATTTTCTGAAAAATGCCCGTAAATACGATTTTAAAGGTGGAAATTAAAAAAAGAGGTTTGAATAGGAGTGTGAAAAACTTATTTAAGTTATACTCACGATTTTTTAAGTTTAGATGAGCTAAGTTCAAATTGAGCTTAACTTAAAAAATCTCGAGCTGGTTCCTAAAATTAAAATTTTTATAATTATTCAATTTTAACATCCTGCTCAAATTCTTATGGTTCGTAAACTCAAACTTTCAAGCTAACAGAAAATTCAACTCAACTAAGTTCAAGCTGAGAAAAGTTGTACATACTCCTCTAAATCAGCATGTCTGACCCAAAACGACGGTGACTACTTAATGTGATAAAATTATGTAACAAGTTAATCGGTTTCATTGTTGGAACAAATCCTATTGTTTCATATTCTATGAAATCAGCATGTCTGGCCCAAAACGGATTTAACTACTTAACATGATAAAATTAATCAGTTAATCAGTTTTATAATTTGAAAAAATCCTATTGTGTAATATTCTTTGGTTAAGAAAGTAGGTACATCGCAGTATGTCTGGCCAAAGACTAGATTCGAGTTTAAGTTTTCAAGCTACTTAAAATTTTTCAGCTAGTTTAAGTTGATGATTTTTGAGACTAAAGCTAAGTTTTAAACAGTTTAACTTATAATTTAACTTGAACTTAACAAAACTCAGTTCAAGCAAATTCAAGCTGAGAAAAATTTTACACACCCCCAGGGGTTGGAAATGAAGTTTGTAAAAGTAGAAGCTTAGGAATATGAGAGTTTTCAAAAGGGTTTGGAAAAGGGATTTAAAGTATGATTCAAGAAGGTACCCTACAAATTATAATAATAAACATATAAAGAGATTTTAAACCGTTACGGAGCAGGTTGATTCTGAAAAGCTGCCTACATGATAACTTTGATCAAATCCAATTGCTTGAGCGAAAACCATCCTTTATTCTCGTCTTTGGCTTTCTCTGGATATTCTTTTCTGTTAAGCTCGTTATTCAATTCTTTAAAGTTCCGCACTTGAGCGAATCCTAACCACGCGAATCCTCTCGAGCATGTCATGAATAACGAAGGATCGTCCCTCTCGGTGGGAGAGCATCACCCCATAAAGTTTTTTGACACGAAATATCGATCAACTTGCTTGAACCAGTACTTGCCCCATTCACAACCAGAGGAATAAAGAGGGTAGACTAAAGCCAAATCTGGAAGGGAAGGCGTGTCATTTTATAATGTGTACAGGGAAAAAGCAAGATTGCTTTCTTTCGCCCTAATTCCCTTCAGATCCACTTACCCTACCTCACTAACAGGCCTCGATAAAGTCGAGTTTGACTTCTTCAAAAGAAGTATAATTTGCATGAAATTCTGCACAACGTCAGAGTTATCCTTAAGGGGGAAAAAAAAACACCATGAAAATAAGATAGGAAATTTTTTTAGGTGAACAAATTCGAAAAATGAATATTAGAATGAAAAATAGGATTTCGGTATCTGAGGATATGGATCTACAAACCCGGTGGATGGAATTTTATTTATTTCCGCACGTAGAAGGGAAAAATGATGAATAAGCCTCGCGAAATTATTGCTACAAGAAGGTCCATGATGAAGGTGAATTACGAGCACTTTTCCCCACAGTAAACATCTTTTATTAAGTGCAACTTGCTCTTTATCTTTGTTCAGTTAGAGCGATAAGCACGAGGGGAGTCGTCACGTCCTCAGGATTAATCATGGAGTATTTGACGCATTTTCGACACAAAAAAAATATACGCAAACAGTAACTTTATCTCCTTCGTTCTACTAGCAAACATGTCGGACTTATCCAGAATTATCAATCTGTTTCAGGCTGTGCATTCGTAAAATTTTCTTCGCATCAAGAAGCACAAGCGGCGATCAATTCTCTACACGGTAGCCAAACTATGCCGGTGAGTTTATTAATAATTATTACATAATTATTGAATTATCAGAATCTTCTCATTTATATACAAATAAAGATTTTTTATAATCTATGAGGCACTGTGGTTCAGATGGTAGCGTGCTACAAAAATCACACTATCGTGGGTTCGAATCCCGATATCTTTATGAATGTTTGTTGTACACAAAATAATATAATACTGATGTATGTTTATCCTTCCACCTAGGTTTAATTATACCATGATTATTTAGATCAATTATTAGTTACGGATTTTTAAGATTATAATATAATAAAAATAATTTTTTTGGAAATTGTGTTTCTATCACTAAGTGACAGTTGGAGTCATGTTGGCGTTTTAATAGTAATTTAAAATTGATGCATCTAATTAACTATATCTATGCAAATGTCGATTAATATAATAATTAATAATTAGTAATTTTTACCTAATAATCTATTAAATCTCGTTAAATCTTTTAAGATTCCTGAAAATCTAGTGAAATCTCGCCAAATCCCTTAAAATTCCTTAGAAATCCATTAAGTTTCTTGAAATACCGTGAAATCGCTTAGTATCTCTAAAATTTCAATAAATTTCGTAAAATCCCTTTGCACTTTTGTAACTTTTTTATAATTCAATATTATATTATGTATTTTATTAATTTTCGTTCACAAAATTGAAACTCTGACTTTTTAAACTAGTAAAAACATAATTCAAGTTGCTTTCAGTACCAACTGATTCCAGTGGTAATGTAGAAACAGCAAGTTGTTTCTTCCAGGGCAAAAGCGTCATTTGGGCGAAACTGCCTCAATTCCGGCAGCAAGTCGATTGGAGGAGTCTCGAGGGAAAAACAAACGATTTTTTCTGAGTCCACACTGTACGAGGGAACAACGAGCATCATGAGACGGGAAATGAAAATAGTAGCAAATGGTGGTAGCACAAGCTTTGGCAATGAAGCGGTTATGGTTACCGAGGGTATGAACTGAGGACAGAAGGAACAGCCGGAAAACGTTGCTTAGCCAAAGACTCCAGGGGAATAGAAAGGGATACAAGCAGAAAGGGATGCAAGCTTCTAAGTCTCCGACGAAGTCCGCGTTACACCAACAAACACTGTCAGTAATGACTATCCAAACACAAATCTGCATACCACTTGATGACAGAGTCTTCGAAAGCTCCCCATTCTTATCCTCATCACTTAACCACCCTACTATCCTCAGAACTTCCACAATTTAGATTTAGATCAGAAATTTATAGTTATAGTTGAATTGGCAGTGAGCAGTATATCGTGTTAGATCCTTTCTACTGATTGCCAGTTCTGTTATTCGCTTGCTTTAAAAACTTCGACTGTTCTATCAGACTTTAACCCCCTTTTCTCAGAAATTAGCAAAATTCTAACTGGTGACAGCTTCATTCACCAAAGGACTTCTACTTAATATCATCATACTATTTCATCATCAATGTTTTTTATGGGATTCCATGCAGTCGGGCATTTGGTTCTAAAACTGAGCGAGGTGGAGGAATTCACCTTAAAAAAATAAAATTCTTCATTTAAATTTAAGTTTGTTCGCTTCATTTGTGCCTAACGCAATAAAGTTTCATGCACAAGAATTTGAGAGTTGGAACTATTTGCGGAATAGGTTAGAGGAAGGGCTGCATGAGTTGGGAGAAATAATATGCAAATTTGTTAATTATGTATTGGAAATTATGCAAATCTGAGCTCGATGTTATGAAATTTTCGACAAAAGGCAGTGCAGAAAGGTTTTTGGCTGAGTCTGGACAAGTCAATCCTGCCGCTCGTTAAGCCACCGAAAAATCGAATGGGACACCAGATAACGAGTTTAGTTAGACATTTCACCAAGCGAGAAAGACTTTCCGTGCAAAGCCCTGTGTCGCCCTATACCTCTTCATCCCTGGCGAGATGCAAGGCCCGCAGGGTAATTCGATTTGGCAGCGTTCACTCTACTCACCCCTACATCCGATCTGCCATCACAGTCGGTCACGAAACTGCATTACAACCACGACATCTCGACTCATACCTACGAAATGAGATATTGATTTGCAATCTGATACACAGTTCACGAACACAAGACTGCTTTTCCTTTAGGCAGAAAAGATCTTCTAATACAATTTCCCATTTTCGGATTTGAGGTTCTGAACGAAAATACAGAATCTTAGATTTATATTTACGAATGCGGAATCTTAATGTTTATTAAATTATTATTATATCTAAATGTTTTGAAAATCTCGCATATATTGTTGTTGCAATCCTAATTGGTTTTTGAATGACTTGAAGTTGTAAAAAGTATGTAAAACAATATAATTTCACGAAAACCTTCAAAATATATTCGCTTCACAATTTCCCACAAAAATGTTCTAATAAAAGGTGAAATCCAGATGCTAAATATCCATGATAATTGGGAGTTTATGAAAGGAGCATTAATCCTTAACCGTGCTTCGAGCTATTATAATATTAATTTATTTTTGAAAAGCATAATATACCATGGATAGAGTACACTGAAGTGAGGGAGTTTGAAAAGCCTTGAGTCGTCTGTTCGCGCATTTTAATCGTCGTTAATCGCGTTTTGAGGAAGCCAGAGGGCTTATGCTCGCCAGTTAGCTGGTTGGTATTTCATCAAAGGATGGATTTGAACCACGGGTCAGAGGGTGGCTACTTGACTGAGGTCTGTCTGTACGGATAGGAGTTACGGTTGTCGTATGAGAACGAGAGTGGAGTTCTCAAGTACCCTTGGTATTTACTCTAGAGATCGCAGTCCTCATATCTGAGGGCGCACTTGCACAATGGGCGCATCCCTCGCTCTAACAGACCTTAATCATGACAAGAGCTTTCCTCCGAGTCGAGCATTCTACCTCCTGGAAGTTGCAAAAGACTAATAAGGAGATAGGAACTCTCGCCACTTAATCGTTTAGCCTGCATGTTCTCAAGGTCGGAAGGGATGAGGCAAGGATGGAATCGACTTTAGGGACTCGAGTATTTCGAATATTCAATATACATCTCGTTCAACAGTCTAGCTGTTAAAATTTCCCAGTAAAAAATTATAGAACTTATAATACATTCACTTGGCTATTCATATTACAATAACAGCTCAAGGTATTCTTTTAATTTTAATTAAGAAAATTCAAATTCAAATTTCGCGCCATGACAATAATGTAAAATCTTCCGAGAAATTTATAATCAACAATAACTTGAGCATGCTACCAACTGATTCATTTGCAAGTTTTTTAAATAATATATTATTCCCTTCAGTATTTATTTGGATTTAAATGTAAATATTGAAAAATTTGTACCATAATGTGTATAATACTATATACATAATACAGACGGTATAAAAACTTTCAAATATACAATTACATATTGGAAAATCGAAGGTTGGAGGGCTTTATAATGTTTTGAAACGCAAATTTGGAAGATTTTTACTTTTATTTTATTTTATATGGTGAATAAAAATTAATATTTCATGAATGTATCAACAAATGGAATTACAATATTGAAAATCTCTGTGTAGATTCATAATTTTTTTTATATGTTTCAACTTGTTTCAAATTGAAGATTAACGTTTCACCTACCAATTTAGATTTTTATGACACAACATTTTGCGAATATTTATATTAGAATTATTTAGCTTGTTGTGAAAATGTGTACTTGTGTTTTTTTTCTAATCGATATATTTCTTGGTTCTTTTTCACCCTTTGCACTATGTGTCGCACGAACGGTATGCGGCCACCCCACATAGTTACGACTTCTGAAGCGTGTGACATTTCTCGTCACACTTGGCGACACCCCTGAAAACCCTTTAAAAATTCGCGCCCCTTTGCAAGCGCCACAACAACTTTAAATGTCCCGCAATAAAAACAAAGACTCCCCAGAAGTGTTTTGCAATAGGCTAACAAAGCATGGAAGTGAAGGTACACTTTTTCCCCTGATGGTATAAAGCTGCCGCTTGCCTTTATTATGCCTCCTGGAAATGCGGAAATTAAACGCCTCAAGTCGCTTACCTTTTCATCTCGTGCAAAGCAGAATATCCTCCAAGCTTTTCAACCGGAATCTCAAGAGCTTCCTTCGTATTTTTAAAGAAACTCCTTTAACCTTTCCTCCCTCGTGCCTCATTTAAAAAGAAATGCTTAAATTTAATTCCTGTACAATTTACTTGAAACGTCGTTATTCGTCGAAAAAACATTAATATATACCTTCTGCAAAAATTCTTACTCTCCAAAAAGTCGAATCTAATTAATGTTTTCAGTTTTGTATAGCTGACATTTTTTGTAACGGAATTAACCAACAAAAAAAAATAATGATACGAATTGAATTGAAAAGACTAAGGTAGAATTCCGTTAAAACCCAGCGTGAATACCGTTTTGAGACAACAGCGTATTATTATTAAACTACATTATTTTTATGATTATGTATTTTTTAATATTTTTTAATGATGAGAGATTTAAAGAGATTTCGGAAGATTACAAAAGTATTTAATTTTATTATGAATAAGGTATTGACCAGTTTTCCTTACGTGGCGTAATAGGGCAAACTGATCAGTGATGACCCACTACAAATGTCTGTACTGGTTTTCTTAATTCGTAAGCGTAAAAATCTCCCTCCAATTCATCTGGATTCGTCAGCGCATTAACTCTCAGCGCTGAACATATATCAATTCTGTTCAACGTGATGTCATCAATGCATTTTATTAACGCTAGCTTAATTCGCCGCAATGCGTCTTAATCTACTGTTTCAACGCGCATCACAAAACAAGATTCACACGCATTAAATTTAAAAAAAAATTAATTCGACCCAATCCGTATCAATTGCTTTTTTTGCTGGCTGCATAAGTTTCTTGCATAAAAAGATTAAAGAAAAATAAATACAATAAAGATTGTAATTAAAAGAAGAGACCTTTGTGGTTGTGTAATTGGGATAAGTCCTGAAGCTTTAATGGATAATTATATAAAAAAGTTGAGCTTTAGTCCACTTTAGAGTGGGAACTCAATTTCAACTTGAACCTCATAGAAGAAAAAAGGTGGAAGCAAAGAGTCTTTCAAGTTTCGCAATGAAAGAAGTTTCAGGTCAGCTGGAATTCGATCCCTTTGCGATTTCGCTCCTTTGATCGAGAGGTGACAAGCGATTACGCGTTTAAAGTTTAAAACTTGGTTATAGCGCAAGCGAGGATTACATTTAGCGCTGCTGGATGTCGCCATGTCTCAACCTCCACGATATTCCTTTCTCTTCTTAAACGTAAAGTGGATGGAAGGAAATTGTCTCTGCATTAACGGAGGCTCGGAAACTGCTTTCAACATTTAATTAAAGACATTCTCTGAGTAATTCTTCGGTAACTCGTAATTCCATTGCTTTTATCTCTAGAACAACTGTTACTCATTTGGCGACCTTCACTCTCGGCATTCAAGAATCAAAAAGACACAATCTGGATCTTCAAAATGGTCTTCTGTCAAAGAATGAATAAAATATCTCACACGTATGTACAGAAATATTTTAGAGTTTATTTTATGATATTGAAAAGTATATCAAAAGAGAATACACTCAAAATTTTTAAATACGGTTGTTGATATATGTATGTATAATTGGATACAATATCGACTGGGGTGAAAATGAACTGCCTTTGATGTTCTCTATATCGAAAACACTCCGACAAGATCCTTTGAAACTAAGAACCCCGTGGAATGTGTTCGATACTGTGCATCCTCTGTGAATCTGGAAATCCTTTGGTTTCAATACCTATGAGAGACGAATTACAGACATCGATTATGAACATATACAAACGATCGGATGGATGGACCAGCAAATGATGATATCTATCGGCGGGTATTACGTTACCTGTCTCGTTCACTCGAGCTTCTATCATTAAATTACAAGTAATTATATATAATAGGCATCATGTTGACTATACTTCATTCTGCTGATATCTTTGACAAAGCCTGAATCTCTTTTTAATCAAAATTCCATGCACCAGTTTTCAATAATGAGCTGTCATCAGTCGACAATAAAATCCTCTCCTTTTAATTATAACATTCATTAAATTAATGCAATCTAGTTGAATTTCACGTGTGATATGTATATAAATCAGAAAATGTAAAATAAGAAATTCAATATTTGGGATGATTTTGTTTGATGTGAGGAAATATATTATGTACATACATATAAAGTATATATCAATCAAAAGAAGAGCTAGTGGAACACTATATAAGTCATGCAGAATTCGCGTGACCAAAGGTTAAGCAACTTCCGGACTGACATTAGAGCTGTTATATAAACTCAGGCACGCCCAACATTTGCATTGATGACGTGAATATAGCATATCGCTTGTAGGTTGTGAGACTTGTGACCGGAAGCTAAGCTTTTCTCCATAACTACAGCAGCTACTGACCACCTGTTGCAATTCTACACTTCCAATATCAGACTGACAATTTCTTATTTTGAGGTTTAGAAATTTTATTTATCATTGACTTTATTTATCATTGGACTCGATTTCTTCCAATCATTTGCGTTTTCCATTCCAATCCTTGACAGAGTTAATCTCTCAATGTATATAGACCAAGGTTTCAGTTGGAATGAAGCAATTACTTGCTGATCAGAGTCTCCCACCCTTAGTAGTCGCATTTGCCAATCCATTGGCTGGTAATTTCAATATATACAACTGTCTAAAGCCACAAGACCGACTGGAACGTCGATTGCCCCTTCGTATAATCCTCGACTAATTCGGGTGCGAATGTGGATAAACTAATTCACTTCAAAATTAATCATTACATGTTTGACCGCGACAATTTTCCCTCTGTAATAGAGACAACATTATTTTGATGAGATTCTCTGATTTGCAATTTGGACCAACATCTGTCGAGATAATGTTTCTTCATTTTACATGTTTCCAGATGAAGATAATAAGTATATCAAATATCTTTGTGTTTCTTCACTCTTCATCACTTTTTTTTAGAGAGGATATATATAAAAGCTTCAAGATGCGAAGTCTGCGTGTTAACCTCATTATGAGGAGAGAAATTGAAAAGACTAAGATCGAGAAATAATGTTGGAGATCTTGCTGCTAAAGTTGCATTCTCGTCAAATCGTTGCTAATAAACCATATAGTACTGGAGCCTTTTTGCACTGTTATCACCATATCCTAATGGATCATTACGGAATAAGCCGACCTCGGCTCTGATGCGATTCTTTGTACGTTTACGACGAGAATGTTAACATCTCTCATTTGCCATCCTGACACATCGCACTCTCTGGTATAGTTCTGACCTGCACTATTCTCTTCAGTAATGGAACCCTGCCTGGTGCATCAATCCCTTTTTACGGCTCATTCTGTCCGAGTCTATCAAGAAGAGGAAATGCATCCTCTAAACCTCTATCTGGAACACAATTAAACCATCTCTTCCAGCAGAATGATAAAGAGAAAAAACTTATTCGAAATATTTCCCAAGTTTAATGCTTGAATAGTTTATAAAAATTTATAAAAACAACCCAAGCGTGATGCTATACTATCTCTGAGCAACACTTCTTCATTGTCGAAAAGTTAATCAATTGTGTTAGGTATATATGTATATGAATTGTAGATTGATTCTTTTTTATATACTACTTTTTTTGCACATAGAAGTAACTATATCAACTCAGATAAGCGTGAAATAGAATACAACTAGAGTACAAATAGAATATAAATAGAATGGAATGAAATTGAATCGTAACGAAATGAGATTATTGAAAAACCGAACGAGGATGAAATGAAATGCACAAAATTGGTCTAGAATCTTCGAACGAATACATATTAAGTGGAGTGGAATACTTGTAATTTTGATAGCTTATGAAAGCGACGTTGGGGTGAATTAGGATACATGTTAAGCAAAACGGAGATGCATCCTAAATACGTAAGCGAGGTAATGCACCAGCACGTTCCATTATGATCGGCGCCCATCTGTAATCTCAACATATTAAACCATCTAACCTCTCATCTATCTAATACATGGACTACGTGTTAGATGTAGACGCCTGATTATGTAACCTATTTCATCACCCTAACCTCGTTCACCGAGTCTGCAGTCACTTCCTCTCTCGAGACATCCAATGTGCAAACTACTCTTGTGGTGCGAATAGTGATGCGTTCATTTCAGCTCCAGACACCGAAATTATCTCAAAAATCTTACCACTCCAAAAAATACCTCCCTTACCTACTTTATTCATGAGCTCGAAATAAGTCAAAAAAATATTATTCAAATTCGAACCCTCAAAAATTCCTGAAGGAACACCTGTAACATATACTGTATCAACCTAAATATGAGCTGCTCTCTATAGAAAAATTAAGTCGACTTAAAAAAAAATTGTTAAAGAAACTTTTTAAAATGTGATTTTACTACGTAAAACATATTTTAAAGACAAGAAACTTTTACAATTATACAAAGAACCACCATCGGACAATAAAATATGTAAAAGCATACAATCAAATATTGATACAATTTAACAATTTTAACCAATAAACTGTTAAAATCAGCCTAGATGCTTTTCCCTAAAGGCCACCATATTTGCTTGTTATATATTATAATATAATATTGATTATGTTTATTTTAAATTATGGTATTTTGATTTCAGGGTGCGTCATCCAGCTTAGTAGTAAAATTTGCAGACACTGAGAAAGAAAGACAATTAAGACGCATGCAGCAAACAGCTGCAAACATGGGCCTCATCAACCCTTTCGTCTTCAATCAATTCGGGGCTTATGGCGCCGCTTACGCTCAAGTGAGTAATACAAAAACCTTGCAATTCGCGATTATAAAAAAAAAATATTAATAAAGAATATTTTTGCCATCAACAAGTTTTTCAGATTCCTGAAGACAATACAAACTTATATACTTAATATTTAACTGTAAATTCTGAAGAAGGTTCATCTGAAATTATCCAGGTGGTTTCGACTTTATGCTTTTCTTTTTACAGACTGTTGATTTTATGAGAGAATCGTAAAATTTACAGATGGCAAGAATACGTTTATTTGCGGTGATAGTTAAATGTTATAATCCAAGTTTAATTACTTGAATTAACTGCACCTTAACGATACTGTGGCTTTTACAGCAGCAGGCGGCAATCATGGCTGCCGCGACGGCACAGGGAACATACATCAATCCCATGGCCGCCTTGGCAGCTGGACAACTTCCACACACGTTAAACGGTATGCCGAATCCCGTCGTCCCACCTACTTCCGGTAATTTATTTCACCATCTCGTGTTGTTCAAGCCGGAAACCAGTTTATCATTTTTACAGTTCAGTTTACTTTGCAATGTCTCATCCATTTTAAAGTCACTTTTCCCATCACTTGATACAGGTATCTGTCTTTCATGAATATGTCGCAATATAAGATTTTAATTGGAATCTGGATTTCCAAATCAAAATTCGGTAACTAAAATAAGGAATTATTCATCTGTAACTGGTTTCCCATTGACAAATGGAGAGCAGAAATCGAAGAGTAACTTTTTGAATGAACCGCAAATTTCTAATTTCAAGAATTGCAATGGAAATAATTTATTTTAAAAAGTTAGATATAATCAAATGAAAAATATTCTTTTTTTTTTCAAAATCTGACCTTTCATTCTTATATCATCATGAATTTTTATTGAAATACATATTTGAAAATATGCTCTTCCAAAATTACGCAGCACACATAAAAAAGACAAGAGTGTTTAATGAAAAGACTTATTCGTAAAGAATAATTAATTGATCAATAATGAATGGGTCTTTCATTATTAAATAAAGATTACAATTTTTAATCTATTTTAAGATCTTTCACAAGTTTCAAAAACATTAAGTAACCTTGTCTTTAACTCTTATTCTATACAATAATTTAAGTCTAAAAATAAAAATATATATCATTGTTCCTCTAAAGCACAAAATCAGACCTTCGGAAGCAAAGGCCAAACAATGGCATTATTTAAAAGTATGGAATTTCTTTTAAACTTGGAATCTTTTTGCATAAATAGAAAAATCAAAAATTGAAAAATTGTATGGTTGTAGGGACGATGAACAGATGAAAGCTTGAATCGTGTCGTGCAACCGTTCCCAGTTCAGGGTTAAAAAAAGTCATGGAATGTAAAACATTTCGGTATCTGGAATCGCTCGAAACGGGAGCATTTTTCTGCGATCTTTTTCCAAGCCTTCAGTGCATCGGAAACGAAATCCCTCAAGCCGATATTCGTCGTTGCTAAGGCACGGGTGCTCCTATTACTGGGGCCACAAAACTTTATCGAATGCCCACGAAAGAGAAAGAAAGAGGAAGTAAGGGAGTATAACCTTAGTGAGAAAAAGACAAGGAAATAAATGCGGGAATCGGCTCTTGGCTAGCTCGCATTGAGTTTTGTCGAAGCGGAAGGTAATATAGTTTGATAGGGAAATAATATTTTATTTCGTTCTAAGATTACTACCGCAGTTTTATTTCCGTCGAAACGACGGAACTCGCCTTCTCCGAACTGGCAGGTGTACACACAAACATTTGCAGAATCCTTAATATATAGACACCCACACGTCAAAATTGTCTTTATCGGTTCAAAGAAGCAGAAGAGAATTCAGCATTTATATTACATTGCAATTGCTTTCGCTAAATACTACTAAAATTAACTTTCGGATATAAAAATAAATCATCTTTTCTGATTCCTTATCATTCTTTCTTTCTATATCCTTTTGTTATAGCGTCGGCCTCGGCCTTAGCCTATGTAGCGCTATTTTCAAAATAAAAAATGCCAATATTGTTTATCAGGGTACGTGTCACTGTGCGAAAATTCAAGGAAATCCGGGAATTGAAAAAAGTCCGTGAAAATCCGGGAATTATGCTTGATTTTATTTATGATGCTGGAAATAAATTTCCGGTTTGAAAAAATGTTTCTAAATAATCTCTCATTTGCATTCTCAGTTGCAAAGTTATACAAAGTAGTGTTTTGTAAGGTTGTAATAATAAGCATTTTTATATAAAAATTTCATCTTTTATGAAGTTTAAATTACTTCTTGAGACGTCCACTTTCTTAGAATCAGATGTCTTTCTAAAAAAAACTTGGAGGATTGACAAGGAGAGCTTAAATTGCTATAGAATTTATTCAGCCCCATTTGCATAAGGTGATTATTTTGTTGACGATTTTAAAGAAAAAATATTAGTATGGTATCAGCCTCAAACGAAAGTCGAGCGGCATTTATTTTAAATCCTACTTCTTTGATCAAAACAGCTTTTCGGAGGTAATCGTCTTTTTCAATTTCATTTTAAAATATTTTAGACTTTCCTGGTGGTGTACATGTGGGTTTTATATTTCTAGCTTTTGAAGTCATACAAAGAAGCTCCATGGGCTATGAACGTGAATTAAGTTTTCTCGTTAATGATCAGGAATATATTTCCGGGAATGAGAAAAATCTCGAGAAAAATTATGCATAGCTTCTTGTATAGAAATGAAATTCTTTCCAGAAAATAATACATATATATATAAATAAAGCGGAATGACCTGGAGAATAGTTCTATTTTAAGTTAATTCCATATCATTCTCGATCATATTCACCTAATTTTCCTTCCGATAATATAAGAAATCATTTTAAAATAAATCGTCAATAAGATATGATGTTTTATCCCCCGAAACGGGAAGGTTGCACGAAAAGTCGTCATTCTCGCTCGATATATCGCGTGACATCGGTTAATCGAGAGAGTGCTATAGATGATAAGGATGAAGGGGGGGGCGCATGTTATATAAGGTTCTCTCGCTATACAGGGGAGACAAGCATCGCTGTTTAAGAACATGAATGTAATCGGTGTTTACTGATCAGGTTTGGTCGTAGGTACCGGTACAGGGCAGCCCGTCAATGGAGCAATACCTTCGTTACCTTCGCCGACAATGCCAAACTTCAACATGGCTGCGCAAACGCCAAATGGCCAACCTGCTGGCTCGGATCCAGGAGTCTACATCAACGGCAATCCCCAAACTTATCCGGGACGTGAGTATCAACTCAGGCGCATAGTACCGCCCCTGCGCACTTACCATCCAATCTGCCTTACTTTTTCATTACCAAATACATATACATATAATAACTACAAGCCTAAAATTCTGAGCAAACACTCAATTCTACATTCATATACATATCATTTAAATTCATCACATCTTTCCAAATTCACAATTGATATATCTTCTTCCCTAAAAGCAGGGCCTAAAAGAAAAGCTAGAATTAGATTTGATCGAGCCATTGTATTATTTGGATTTGTAAAAAATTGCAAAAGTGTTATACTTATTATTAATGTCAAAATTATCCTCTTATTCAGTATATTTCAAGATACATCCATTCCCCTATCAATATATTTTACGATAAAAATGAACCCTCTTAAACTTCCTGCAACTGATACAATGTAAAGATTGCCTTCCCTTCTGGTGATTTTCCTCCCTCGACCTGTATTCGATAATCGCTCAAGAGTCTCTATAACAAACATATCAATTTTATAAAAACAATTTCGGAGACTTGTTTGATAGTCACACAACTTCGACATATCGATTTCACTTATGCTTTGTCCAAACATGACTATTCCTTTTACAACTTGACAAATGTATTACAGATTAGTGTTTAAAAAAAGCGATTGCGAAGTATTAAGAGATAGATCTTTTTGTCATATTTTAACTTATGGTTGCTAACCGATATAAAAGGGATTTATAAAGTTGAAGTAGATTGGAAAAGGTACGTGTGACGGGGGCCTTAAATAAGACCTGTTTGTGATAAGAGCTGAGCTTACTGAAATGTAGATGCCCTCCATCTGTCCATTCCAGCTCAAGGTTTGCCCAATGGGGAGGCGGCCCTCCAACATGCCGCCGCGTATCCTGGAATGCAACCGTACGCCGGAGTTGGTAAGTTGGTTTCTATTCAAGATTTCATCATTATCATACAAAAAAGAGGTAGTGATATCGCATTTAAGAAGCAGGTCGCGAAAGAAACCCTCAATCTGTATATATGGAATATGGTATCGTAATATATGCTTGATGATTCCCTAGTTGAAATCTGTGCACCGCCGCGCCGTTTTTCAGTACTACCTAGCATGTCGTATTCAATTATTCCAAATAACTTACGTTTTGAATTCGGATCAGGTGTTTTGTTTCCCATTCAAAAAAAAGTTTACTTTCACGAAATATTTTACAATGTTTAGAATTGCAGTAAAACCATAAAATCATTTGACAAATGTATTTCTTTGAAGAAATTATTTTTACCAGTTTGCACAACTTTTAGAAATTCCAATCTTTCATTTCAATCTTTCATTTCAATTTTACTTTATTTCTCTCACGATTAGATTTCGAAACATCGAACTAAATATCCTTTAATCCTCTTTCGATTCATAAAAATGATTAAAATAAAAGTCGAACTTGAATGAAATAAACTATTGAAGCGCGTTAAAAATTCGCACTATTGTTTTCGATTATTTACTCGCTGGTTATACAAGAAAATTTACGAAAATGGCGGAAGTCTAGTGACCAGGGATAGGGAAATTGAACGTTAGCGATTATACACTTTTACCGTGCGCTTAAACCACTTAGCCGCGAAAAATTCGATTTCGCATGCACTCACGTAACCACGTGATCATATTGGTCTTGTTTGCATGCAAACGCAGGCTGGACGCATGCACTCGTTTCATAGTCCATCATGCTTTTCTGCTGTGTTGACATGACAAACCAGTCAAATGTCTCGATGTTGTAGATTATAAATGAATTCCTCATCATGCACGTTGTCATCTTATAATGTTTAATATCTTACCAAAAATCTCTTTGATATACCTGAACAGTATTTTTAATAGTACATTTCAATTTAAGCCAAACTAGTCAACGAAAATGACATATATATATATACTTAGCGAAAAAGACTTCTAACTCAATATAGTTTATGATATTAATATTCACATGAAAGAAAATATATACTTTCCACAGTTAATAGTAATAATAAATGCGAACAGTTTGATATGTCCCCCAATGTGATGCATGACTATAATTTTAATGTTGAAAAGTTAAATTATGAAAAGAAAAATAAACAAGAGCTTTTAATTAAAATTTGAATAGCGTGTTCTAACATATATTTAATATGCTGATCCATTTTGAAGTTTCAGACCAATATGTTTATTCGGAAATCAATATTTAAACGCTGCTTTTGTACGTATCGAGTTTATAATTTGGAATATATTAAATCGGTGTTTACTCCGACAGAATCAATTACTGAGGGTGAATCCTCCGAAGGATACGGTCATCATCGTGTGTCCATTGCAAGCGAATATCAATCACGTGAATTTTAATGTTTATTGGCATATAATTAATAATGCTATATAACCATATTTGTGGACCACCACTCGAGCGCGTATTTGTGTATTTCGTCCCGAGATAAAAAAAACACTCAAATCGTACCCGTGCATAAATACGTCGTAATAGATATTCATTCGAATCAAACGCGCCCCTGCATTTGAGTTGGGACACCGCGCCTGCAATTATTGAGATTCACTTTAATAGCAGATGATTCGACTTTGAAGTGATATCACGTATCAGTTGCGGATCCGTCAATCTACAAAAATAAAAATAAAATGAAAAAAGAGTCCCTACAACAAAGCATTCGATTCATTTCGAAAATTTTACTAACAAAGTAAGCTCTCTTAAAAGGGATTCAGTTACAACATGAAAGTGTGGCTTTGTACCGACAGGTAACTAAATTCCAGAGGGACGACAAAGCTTTTCATTATATGAGTGTTACACATGAAAAAAGGTTTCACACCAAAGACTCTTTAGGGAAAATAGTAATGAGGATTATATCATAAAATTAGGAGCGTTTTTGTAAAAGGAGTCTCAAATCAGACACATATTTTCTCTCATAAAATAATTTAATTATTATATTCTTGCTGCTGAAGAAAGAATTTTACAGAAAATCTGGACCATTTTCTACAAAGTTTGGAATTTAAAATTATATATAACATGAACTTCAACGCCATTTAGGGACTATCCATAGATTATGTAACCACCTTTAGGGGTGGGGGGTCATTTTTTTTTCAAATCATGACCATACGAGATTTCTATGGTTTGCAAAGATTTCAAGGGATTTAAAGAGAGTGGAGAGATTTCCATGGATTTCAAAAGATTTCGCAGTACTTGGAGGATTTTAAAACTTTTTAGGGATTTTAAGATACTCCAAGGGAATTCAGAGAATTTAAAAGATTTCAAAGGATTTTAATAGATTTCAAATATTTAAAGGAATTTTGTGGAATAAATTAAATGAAATTCATTTCTATATCTATAGATTTCAGGAGATTTTAGGTGATTTCAAAAAATTTAAAGAGTTTCAACTCAAGATTTTCTAAATGATTTCAATGGACTTCGAAGATTTCAAGGGGATGTCAAGGTCTACAAAATAGTAGGAAAAAGTTGTACATAATTTATGAATGGACCCTTATGAATTCTCAGTGATTGAATTTTTTTATGTAGAAAATGTATCGTTTTGCCATATTTATTCCGCATATACATATAAATTCAAATTTCTCTGGGGTATAAACGAAGGCAAGATGAAGTGCCGGGAATTTGTGGGTAGTTTGGAAAGGGCATGCATGCAATGTCTCGATGTGAAGATCATGATGTATTTGTCATTTGTTATTGTCGCAGCTTATCCCGCCGTCTACGGCCAGTTTCCTCAAGCCATTCCTCAGCCGATGACTGCTGTGGCCCCCACGCAGAGAGAAGGTAAGTGCAAATGTTCATTTGACGTTTTATTGTTGACTGTTAACTCGACTATCGTAATCCTAATGTAGATCCGATTCCATCTGCAAGTCCAATCTTGTAACTTTCCTCTTTCAACTTCCTAATTTTTAATCTATTGAGCGATATGGACACTCCCTTTATTAGGCAACAGACATCCCGATCTGTACGGAAAGTACTTTTCTTTCTATAAGAATGACAAGTAAAATCCGTAAGAGTATATATTTCCTTCGAAAAAGCTGCCATTCTTCTTGGGAATAAAATAAATTATAAGAGGCTCAAAATTTGAACGAATTCTCTGTTATTTAACTAGAAAATAAAATTTGCCAATTTGAAACTACTGTTTCCCTTTTATCTGATTTTACTTTGTTGGAATATTGGAAGAGAACTAGAAATTGAATTATTTAATTTCAAGGAATCCAAATCTCCATCCTTAACTTCGCTTTCAAAGTTCAGATAGGTTAATATCATTTTACTAATTCACTAATCTTACCAATTTGAAAACTGGTAGACGACTAGTTTTCGTTTTTAAACCTCAGATTTTGAAACCTGCAAGTTCCAAAATTAATTAGTTTTAGTCAAAAGTATAAAATATATTAATAAAAATAATATTACCAGAAAATATGAATTTTCGGAAATTATTTTTTTGATATTTTATCACATTCGGGATTTTGGTCTTTCGGCAAAAAAATATCCCAAAAATTCAATTAAAGAGCTTCAAACGTTCCATTCTATTTTGGTACTACATGAACTGCGAGAATTTAAAAGCTCTTCATTCTAAAGTATTTAAATTTCCATGCTTGAAAAATGTTAATATCTGTACCTATATCGTTAGACTAGAAATTTAATCTCTTCAACTTCAAGCATTAAAATCTCCGTCGATCTATATTTTAGTCGAATTTAAAACTGCTTTAAACAAAACATTTTTGTTTCATTGTAAAATTAAAATAATTAATAAAAAATACTCTAGAGACTGTGATTGAATATTGGTCTCCCTCTCAAAAAAGAAAACGCGAGGCAAAGGCTAAGGAGAAGGCGTTGAAACGAAGCTGTAAAGGGGAAGGGATGAGATACCGAGTGAGCGCCTAATTGCAATTAACAACTCGCCATTATTAGAATATACGATGCCTTACAATGAGATAATGCAAATAAAACGAAAGTTTTAATTACTTTGCCGCTACGCCTGGCGGCGACCCGTTGTTACATCGTAGGATAATGGAAAGTTTACCGCGACAGCGATTCTCTCTTCGTTTATCTATCGAAGCCTCTCACTTCTCTCTCTCTCTCTTTTTCTCTCTTTCTTGTACCGTTTTTTTCTCTCCGCGTTTCATTAATGTGCTTCGCGCGTTTAGCAAAACAGGACGCGAATCAGAAACCCAAAATTAGAGTAGGTAGAATTCACAAAATCCATTGATAATATAATTGTTGAATATTTCATCTAAGAAACTCTCAATGATTATGTCATTATGTTCAGTCAGGGTTTCGAAAACTTGTATTTAAAATGTCTTAATTTCACTATCGACCTCAAGATCAATATATTCATTTTGATGTTTCATTGCATTCGATGTTTTGGCTGTTGTCGCAGTGTTGTCTGGAAATATGTGTGAAAACATTGCTGAACGTTTTAATATTATGTTTTTAATAAAATTCATTTTCAAAAATGATTGAATATTATTCGTTTTTCTAAAGCTTGTTGATAATGTAATATCAAGATTGATAGCAAATTGAGACTGTGTGACATGAAATAAAAATGTATGAAGTTTCTGAAACACCTGGTTGTTGATTTTTGGGACGAACCTTCGTCAACAATTCAATATCGGCGAGTTGGGGTAAAAATGCCCTTGTCGCTCGCTAAACTCATTTTGAGGCTCAAGGGTTGTTTTGCCATGACGCGTCGAGATTTATGATTCATTTTTCCCGGATCCACAATACGCCAATTCGCCAACCCCGTCAACGCACGGAAACTCGGTGTCGCGCCTCGGCACACTCGCTAATTTGGATCCGGCTTGACAACTTCGTTCCGAATATTATTCGAAGAGAAAGGGAAATGGAGACAGAGATAGAGATAGAGCAAAACAGAGAGAGGGAGTTCCATCAAAACTGTAAAACACCAGTTCGCTCCATCCCAGTGAATAGAGACGACGATTACACGCGTTTATTGCTAAATAACAAGGGGCGTGCATCTCCGGTTTTAATGAAAGTCTGACGGTTTGTCACAAGAGTTAAAAAAAAATTCTGCATACGTTTTCCGCATCGAAAATTTTTTTCCGTTTCGAGAGTTAGCTGGTGCTTGAAATTCTCGATTTAAATAAGCGACAGAGCTGAAACTGGAAAATGAAATGCTCATAAAAGCTTAATTTAATCCGAATTTTAATAGGCAAATTAGAGATTAAGAAATATTAAAATGTGGTCTTTTCGTAAGAGGAAAAGTTAAAATACTGAAAAAAGTATGTAAAAAATTGTCTCTTGAGCAAAACTGCTCCTTCTTCGGGAAATTGAAACCGATTTTCTAATATAGGAACGGAAGCGAATAGCGATTAGTAGTTCCATGAAAGTCGAATGGCAGCTATCTCATTACTTAAATGTGTCCGTTAGTCGAGAAGCTCGATAAGACGAGCAAAAGTTTCCCCTTCGTAAGCGCCGCTAATTGACGGCAGAGTTATAAAGTTCAGTGAAATTAGCTAAATCCTTATTAGGCCCTACCCACGTCGAGACTTCGCGAATCAGTCACCAAAATGGCGTCATCGCTACTGGGTAATATTTTTTCTCAAACTCAGATCCTTGATTTTTTTTTATAATAGCCGTTGTTCTACGCGGTGTTAGCTGTACATACATAGATCTAGATGTCTCTATGTGCCCTGTAATGAGTGTCCGTTGATAGTGTGTCATAAAATGAGATATCGATCATGAACTAGTCAGAGATAATCATTCACGAGTATCTTTAATCATTTACATGTCATTAATAATCAACGGAATTGTCACTATCGCATTATCACTATATGTATATCAATATCTATATTACTATTACTATCACTATCACTATCACTCTCATTATCACTCTCATCACCATCCTCTACCTTCCACCTAAATTGTCTTGTAAATCCCGGTGTTGTGTGTCGTACATTTGAAAGTATAAATACTCAACGTTAAATTTTTAAATGAGAGTCTTATCGACTTGACGCTCCAGCTGATCGTCAATCTACTCGAGACATACTTTGATCGACCACTTTCATTTGGACTGAATCATTATATCTATCAGATTCATTCAATTCATTCATAAACATCTCATTTTTCATCATACAGACTGTGGCCGCATAATACATCTTATATTATTATTCTATCTTAAAGAAAAACTCAGTCTCATGTTCAATAAAAAAAGCGCCTAGTTAAGTTAACTAGAATATAATTATAATTATTAAATATACTCTCACTATTTTTTCTGGTTAAAATAACCTAGTTAACTTAACTAGGCATTTTTTTTGAGTGTTCTCTATTTATTTAATCGATTTTCTTTACTTATACTAATCAGTCTTATCACTCATAAATTCAAATAATTATGTATGTAACTTCTTCTCTAAAGTAGACCAAAACATTGAAATCATAATTTTTTTATTCCATCATTCACTCGTAAAGATGAAGGATAACTTTTGAATAAATATAAAGGCGACGAAGAGATCATTAAAAGCACACAAGAAATGTTTTGAGATATAAATTTATAAGTGAATTGTGCGGCTACCCTGATGTAAGAAATGAATAGGTTACGAGAATCGCGCGTTTCGATCACTCTCATAATTCATAACATTATCATTAATCAAAAGCGAGAATTGGATTCATTGATACGTTTCTTAGAATGCCAACGTCAGTTTTTCGCGCACTCGACGTTCAGAAACGAAGTTCATCAAAAATCAACTAACATTCTAACTTGAGTATTATACTTCAAGTTTAGATGTTTAGATGTGCTCTGATTTATATGGTAGGATGCTCTATCTCAGGACCCGAAGGCTGCAACCTGTTTATCTACCACCTGCCCCAGGAGTTCGGTGATGCTGAGCTCATGCAGATGTTCCTTCCTTTTGGTAACGTCATCTCCTCCAAAGTCTTTATCGACCGTGCCACTAACCAGAGCAAATGTTTCGGTAAGTATCCAACTCGTAAAAACAACTTTAAAAATTTCAAATTCTAATTTCACTCCCTACTCTGAAGACAGTTACAGAATAATTCCTCGTTTAAGAAACGCTGCAATTCTAGTTATTAACCACTTTTATATTTTACTTTTTATATCAAATACAAAAATAAATAATTAAATATATAACATTTCTTCGTCATTATTAAAAAGTTACATATGTCCGACTTATAACGACCATTACTACTTAAACATACACATTTACGTCATTTAACAAGCTAACGATTTATTTGTTTATTCAAAACGAATTTTTTACCAATGTTTGCTGCACTTGGTATTTCATACATTTATCCACATAATGTTAAAACTGATAAATTGAAGAAATTAACAATTAGGGAAAATTTAATCATTCAAATAAAAGTAAATTTTAAATAAATTTTAAATATCAAGACTAACTTAAAATGACTTATACTACGTAAAAATAAAATTAAAAAATTCTAGAATAAATAAAAATAATTTTAGTGACAGCAGAGAATAATTTTAAGTATGTACTAGCTGTTTTTAAAATTAATTTTTGAATGACTTTTACTACTTAAAGCTAAAGAACTAAATAAGAATAGCTAATAAAATTATTAGTGTAAATAACTAATATATGGCTGTGGCCATACTTAAAATTCTTGTAATTTTATAAGTATTAATGAAACGGATTCTCCGAGGAATTTGCATTAAAAAGGCAACCCAGGTTGGCTGACCTAAAGTTATTTGCACTACTGAAAATTAAATAAAATAAATATACAAAATTAACGCACAAGACCTAATTTTTAACGCAAAATTTGAAAAATGTTGGTTTATTTACTACCAGAATTTGTACTTTTTTTTTAATTACAAAAGAGTGGAGTTTTTTATTTCCGAAAAATGTCTTTTTTTTTTTTAATTTGCTACCCAATATTGCTTAGATTACAGAGGTGGTTGCTTTTTCTGACTTAAAATTACATATACTACTTGAAACTGGAAATATGGATGAATACATTTTTAAACTGATGTCGACAATTCTCTAAACAATCCGACACCTATTTACCATTTCTTTTATTCGTATATTCTACGTTTTTACAAATATTAAACAAAATAAAAAAGTTCTGTGGCTGACCAAAAAACTACTTATACCACTTCGAATGTTTCAGAATTTATTAAATTAGCAAAAAAATCAACCTTATCGTCTCAAGAAAAATTCTCCCTTCAATTTCCTACTAAATGTATCTTTTATTAAAATCATGCCTCACGATTGGTTTGCCTGACTTAAAATTATCCATACTACTGTAAACGAACAACCCAAGTGCGATTTGCCGAAGCTGAAAACACGGCCCAGGCTTGGTCCAATTTCGGCAGCCAAAGATCGGCTAACATTATTGCGCCAATATCGGCATTTTAAGCGGCCCAGTGTGGGCCAGTTCTGGCTGCCTATATTGGCTATTTAAATTTGCCGATCTATTACCGATGCTTGGCCCAACAACGGCAAATTATTGGGACAAGTGTCACATTTACTACGGCGAATCATGTTTTACGAGAATCAGACAAAGTCTGGCCCTGTCGCGGCACATTACTGAACCAATTGTCACTTTTTTACCCAGTGTTGGGCCGATAATGGCAGCCAAAGATTGGCTGCCAAGTTCAAACCAGAGTTATCATTCCGTGGTTGTGCCGTGATGGTGCCGAGCTTCGGCAATATTTTTGCCGACTCTCGGCCACTGCTGGGCCGTATGTGACATCGCACTAGGGAAATCAAGCAAAACTAGCAAACTTCTAGGTCGATATTGTCTATAATATTAATATTTAAAAGAAAGTAAATACATATTCTCTATAGTTATTAAACAGGAAATACGACCAGATTGATGTCCGTTGATGTGATGCAAAACTCTTTTAATGTTGAAGAGTCAGACACGTACCAACTCTTCATTCTATATATTTCATAAATGTACAGTCGTTTGGGTAATATCATCCGACGTGAAATTCATCCAAAATACGAACAACCAAAATACGAACGTCGAATGGGAAGTTGGAAAGGTGGTTTCAATGCTTTAGTGCGATTAGACTTGAATGAAATCGGGATGCCTTTTTACCGAACGAGGGGACCGAAACAAAAAACCGAGAGAGCTACTCTCCTCTCTTTGATTAATCGTATCTGCACTGCAGACTCGTAGATACGAACCAAGATAATTGGGAGTTTCATTTCAACAGATTATTTCTCAGCTGGTTTCAGAGTAAAAGAACAATTGTGCATCAAACCCCTCTTTTTGGGTTCGTAATCCAAATCTTCCCAATTTCATGATCCCATTTTTTGCTTTTCTCTATATTCGACCCAATTTTTTTTAGTTCGACGTAATACTTGGCCTGTAAAAGTTATTCCTTTGTCCTGAATAAGACAAATTGAGGGAAAAAAACTTGCTATACTCATAAATTTCCTTATTATACTACTCAGGTTTGAAAAATGATACCTTAATTAATGAATATCCGTTTTGTTACTCTTTTACAAAGAATTTATATTCTATCATAACAACAGGTTAGAAAGTTTTAATTTCCTAAATACAAATTAAAGTAGTATAGCTATAGGTACTTAGGTCAGTCCTTCTTATCTTCCTCGAAAAAATTGACCAATTTGATAAGCATGACATAATCTCCTCTAATATTTATCTCAATAAGTTCGAGGGTGACATCTCAATTTTCCTTAATACTACATATATCAACCGAAATATTTCGGTACTCAGGAGGTTCTAAATATTTATGGAGAATCGTCAATTAATTGAAAAGTTGTGGATACCCTACTGGTCTATTTTCAGAACCGACTGTCTTTGGGAATCCGTTTATTTGCCCTATCTCAGAGCATCTAATGTCACGTGTATCACCCCCAGGACACACTTACCTTGGAAAAATAGCTGAGATCCTTCCAACGAGCAATATCGGTCCCTTGGTCGCCCTTAAGGCTTCGAGATACAATCCCTACCATTGATTCAGGGGTGCAAAGGAGATATTCAAGATCCGGGGAGAAAAGAGGGGATTGAGAATTTCGCACGAAATAGTCATCCCCACCTTGAATTTCCGAACGATATCATCGCTCATGGCCATTACAAAGCTTCCAGTTTGTTTATACTGTAAATTTAGAATATAGATTCCATTGATTTTGAGAAAAAAACTATAAAATAACTTATGATAAAAACTAGCAAAACAATACTTATGCACGCGATTATTTTATTTTACTTCTCGCATCTTCAAGTCATTCAATAGTCAATCAGGTTTGCAATGCAACAATGTATGAAAGATTTTCGAGACATTCCGTTACATCACTCTTTTTATAGAGAATAGAATATAGAATTCGGATGAGAGAATAAAAACGTTTTCTTTTTAATAAAGTTCAATTTTCTTAATTTGATTCTGTAAAAATTAATTCTTATTTAATGATGGGTAATGTGATCAGATTATTGAAATCCTATAAAGACAGAAGAGTGAAGAGACAGGAAGAGCTGAAATTTTAGCCGTAGGCCGTCATGATGGTAAAACTAAAATTGGATCTGGGATAATAGTCAAAATTGGCTTAAGCCCAGAAATCCCCGACGACCTTTCGGGCTTCTAACGGTCAGGTTCCTACTTCGTTATCGTATTTTCCCCTTGAAGCAAAACTTAGCTAACACCGTTTATTAAAACTTTTTATTCCTGGTAGCAAATATTCGGAGACTGAAGCTGGCGCACTAATAAGTGATCGTTTAGATTGAGAGTTCTACGATATCCTACGCTTAGACGAGTTCCCGACGTAATTTTCTACGAAACAGGATGTTGCCTCGAAGCGTAACCGCGCGCTCGTAAAAATCGTTACCTATCTACCTCTCGTTAAAAAAGTTTCGGTCCCTCGTTCAATGCGTTCTTTACGTGAATAAAAGTCCTCCCTTAAAACAACACTTTAAAAATTCAAACTTTAGTTTAGAATACTCTCATTTGCCTGTCTTTTTTTTTTTTTTTTTTTTTTTTTTTTAATTTTATGTGTAAAACTTTAGATATATGCTATATTCTTTATCAAATTGAAATCTTTCGAATTTGGTAACTTTCACAATGAAAAGCTTTAAATTTACCATAGAATATTATTAACTAATAATAAATAAATTAATAATAATTATTAATATTATTAATTTATTTACCATATTTTTTAATATTCTGTCCAAGATTTTTTTCGATTATAAATTATCATGTCTGGCCATAAACGACTGTGACTACTTAAAATGATAAAATTTCAAATGAATCGATTTCATTGTTTGAATAAAACCTATTGTTCAATATTCCATGTAATATTTTGTTTACGATTAAGAAAGTAAATCAGTATGGCTGACCCAAAACGTTTCTTTCTACTTAAAATTAAATAACGTACATCCAGCTTTCCTGGACGAAAAGCGTATTTTCTTGTTTCGATTAGCGGGGAAGAAAAAGAAATGGGAACCAGTCTGTCCCAGCGGATTATTCGTACGGATAAACCCCGATATAAAAATGAGAATTTGTTTCTCAAATAATAATTGCCTATCTTATGTGTACTTTATACTACTTGTATTTGCACAAGTTAACTATAAATTTTGTAAGTTTGTAGTTTTAGCCCATCTCGTAGATACAATAATTATTGTGTATATTTTGACGATAAAATGTTTTTAAATACCAAAATTTGAATTTATCTTCCTTTAGAATTTTTATTAAATAATGTTAGTTATTGAAGACTTAAAATTTTTTTGCTTGATAATTTTATGTTTATAGGTTTCGTATCGTTCGACAATCCGTCGAGCGCGCAGGCAGCGATTCAAGCGATGAACGGCTTCCAGATAGGGATGAAACGGTTAAAAGTTCAACTCAAGAGGCCCAAGGACGCCAACAGACCGTACTAACCCACGTCCTAGCCTAGAAAAACTGGCCGGGTCGCGCCCTACGTTATAACCCACAGAGTAAGTACGCCATTGATCAATAAATAAAAGGGATGTTATAAATTGAAATTTGAATTCCAGGGATGCGATCCAATTTTGATCAAATTGCTGAAGCCTCATAGATTTTGTTAATTGGAAATCCGTTGCTCAATTATTTCATCTTTGATTCACACCTCTCTAATTTCTAGTTTAGAATTTTTTAGACATTTCGTTCCGCCACTTCTTTTGAGCGGAAAATTTTTGTCTCCCTGGGATTTAATATGAATGCATTCGAATGTTATGTACTCTAGAATTAACAGCTTCTAATGGTGGTACTTTTACTTAAAAGCATTAAATTTTGAAAAAGTGTAACTAATTTTGATACTTGTTTTTATTTCCAGGTGTCGTACGACTGTACAAGCCCAGTGGAAGTTCGAAGATCAGAAGTGACGAGTTTAAATCATCGCTACAACGCTCTCCACCGTAACAACCTAGTATACTAGTTAGTTAATTCTTTAGAAGTAAAAATAGGAGTCAACGGAGGAGCTTCGCCGTCGTTCACGGAAGATTTCACGAAAAATGGGAAAAAATCGGAGAACTGTATTATCTCTAACCAGCCATGAAGACCAAAAATGTCAAGGATCTTTTTCTATCCTATAAGCGTTTACATTTGAGGTTTGTCAGCAATCGTTCGTTCTTCGAAACGTGTGATTAAAGCATCATCGTAAGATCAATTTATAATTATAAAAGAGAGCAATCGTTAAATTAAGAAAAAAAAATTCGACTTCTGTCTCTCATGATTTTAAAAGACTTCCGCAGTCTTTGCATTTGACTCTTGACTCGCTACGATAAAAGCTGTTTCCAAATTCACTAGACTGAATATTCGTTTTAAGAGGCAAGAATTTTTATTTCAAGGAAAGATTCTCTTTGAGATCTTCAATTGCAGACACAGCTTCGCAAAAAAAATGCTAAATCTAGTCACTACTGAGTTGGCGATTTTTCCCACGACTGATCATAAAATATCTTCATTATTATCGACGCGAAATGTAGGTTTTATACCACGCTAGGATTGATACTAGTCACCAGCTCGTTTACAACTTTAGAGAAAAAAAACCCTTGATCACACTGATAAATGCTTGATTGAATTCAATCTAAGATTTGGGTCAACATCTGGTGACTTTTGGATTTTCGAATCAAAAAATCGATGGTTTGATAAATTGATAGATTGATCAATTGAAGGCTCCGATCCCATTTCGTTTTGCCGACCGATTGCTTTAACCATGAAATGCCGACAAGGCTGTGATTTAACGAAAAAAGAATAAACAGATCAGTATTTTTTCGGAAAACTAGTCGTGCCATTGTGGATATTTTTGTTAGAATCCTCAAGGGCAAATCGAAATCTTTGTTTTATTTATTGACATCTTAAAAATTTTATAAAAGAGAGATAAGTGTGAACCAATAAATAATAAATTGATGAGCGTAAAATTCCAAATCAGACTTTGCCTTAAGGTTTTTTATACGTTCTTCTATTTCGAAATAAAGATATAAAAGAAACCGATAACCCTAAAAAAAAACTTAGCCCTAAGAAACTAAAAGTCTACCATCCTATT
This sequence comes from Synergus gifuensis, assembly GCA_904066015.1. Taxonomy (NCBI): domain Eukaryota; kingdom Metazoa; phylum Arthropoda; class Insecta; order Hymenoptera; family Cynipidae; genus Synergus; species Synergus gifuensis. The sequence continues at coordinate 336,975 of CAJFCO010000129.1, read as the reverse complement.
ATTAGCAGTATTGAATTTGTTGTATTAATTTCACATGGCACGACACGTGTTAGTAAATATATCAGTCACGTCGATCTACAATTATTTATATATATATATCCTCCCGTCTGTTACTCGTTATCCGACGCGACGCATGTAAATTCTAAACGGGTTGAGCTAAAAAAAAATACTGGCGATTTCGCGGATAGCAATCGGTCGAATAGACGACTTTTTTCGGAAAAATCGGGAAAATCCTACGACGGCGAGGAGAGCGATGGAACGGAGAGGAAAGCTCTGATCTGTCAGAAAAAATTGGGAAATAATTTGGGAGAAAAGGGGAAATGAAATCAACCAAGGTACCAACTCATTAATTATTTATATATTAATTGAAAGACGTATAATTATAAATATATAAATATGAACATAAATATAAATAATATACATATACATATATAAATATAAAATACTGATAATATATTGATCGAGAAACGACTAGCGACTTAGTAAATTATTCTAGTTCTAGCTAAATTCATAGAAATATTAAATTATTAGTGGGGCGATTGAAGCTGAGGGGTGGGTTAGTCAGGGAATTGGGTGGGGGGAGGGGGGCTGCAATTAGTGAGAAGTAAAAAGAACAGATGAAACACTAGTCGCATATGCATAACATATACTCACGCGTATAAATATATATATATATATATATATATATATAAATATATATATATTTGAATAATGAATATAATATATGATACTATTGATTAAAATTATAATAAAACCACGTTACGAGTAAGCAACGCTCCTCGCTTGTTATAAAATCCATTCGCGTATATTGCTCGTTTCGCGTACGTGTCTGCGTACGTTTATGTAAAAAAAATAATAATCAGTTACTTAATGCGGAAAGTAAAGTGACTGACGTAATTGAGGAGCGTAAAAAAAAGTAGATTAAAAATACGTACTGAGTTACCGATCGATCATCATGCAGTGCTGATTTTAAATCTATTATTATTATCATTATGATTATTCTTAAAATTAGTAGCGATTCAGTACGGCAGATGCTGAAGGCATTTATTGAAAATTATATAAAGTATAAAAAACACGTGAATAATACACATGTATTCTTGTCATTTTTAGAAACTTAAATTAAATTTACATTAACGAGATAACGACGAGCGTATAGGAAAGCGATTTAGATCAGGAAGAAGGGCTTGAGAAAGAACGAGCCGATTGAAATAGGTACCAAAAAACATATTAGAAATCCGAGCGCTTCGTAAGCCACGTACTTTCAAAGGTTCGTGCACGAATTTTTATTGTAAATATGTTATAGTTCTTTATCAATAAAGGAACTGCAAATAGAGTCGAAAGTTTCTATAGAGGATGGGACGTTGTTGAATCCTTTCTAATAATTAATGAAGTACAAAAAACAAGGTGCGATTCATTATTATTTTTTTTACTCATATTTTTTTCTCCTTGGTCCCGTCCACGAAAAACTTTGACTACTGTTTTCATATTTTTGTTACTCCTAGTTGAAAATCGATGCGATTTTGATAATTCGGAAAAATGTCAAGACTTAGAGATCGTGCACGAGACTTACGTTAGAGCTGCGAAAAGTGCTTACGAGTTGCGTTTAGAGTGCCATAGAGGCAATTAGTTTTGTTTATAATCCTTAGATTAGACTAGCTTGTTTAGACCGAATTTAAAGAGAAGAATCGAAAGCGTCAATTTTTTTTTGCGTCGTCACAAGAAAAATGATCTTAATTTTGTTCTGCACGAAAAACGCATAGCTTTTTAATAATAGGAGAAAGCTTTTTATTATTTTTTAGATAGAATTTTAGGATAGGACCACGTCCATTAGTCGAGAGAAATCATGTCGATGCGAAGAAAGCGTAAAACTACAAAAGCGACGACGCCGTCTCATTCATAAGTAAAAAAAAAGAAAGCACACACATGGCCAACTCCACACACTGAAACGTTAATAATAAATTGCGTTCAACACAAGCGACACAATCGTAAACACGCGACACATCATATAATGTGTAAAATGCTTCTTCTCGAGCACGAATTGATAATATCACTATGATGTAAGCTTTTTAAGGTACATTTAATGATATAACTAATAGTAATAAACAACCACAACCTACGCTAAATGATAAACATATAAATACAAAGTAATGACGATATGAAAAAATAAACTATTTTATCCAAAAAGTTTTTGCTACAACCGACTAGTAACGCATCTTGCTATAAAGTAATCGACTTAAGGGAATACTTTTAGCTCTAAGGCGTGAAATAATAAAGATAATAGTAAACGATGAGGACAGCTTTGAATTTATTTTTACATGACGTGAGATGACAAGGGATGTACTTGCCGTTCGTAATATTGATGATCCGAGATTCTGGCTTACAATTAGCTAAGTAGGTCTAATATTCGTTAAAGGGAAGAAAAAATCGTTGTACTCTCCGGGTATCTATCTTTTTCTCATTGCAACCATTTTTGACTGAAAAGAAAAATGCAATTGAGCCATAGTCTCAATAAACAAAATTTTTGAAGGAACTCGCGAAAGAAGCATTATTGTATTATCTCTTTACACTCTTACATCACACGCGAACAAATGCTAGACATTTTTTCAACTTTCCTACACAATGCACTGACCCAATTTCAAATGACATTAATAATTATTAATAAATTGGACAAAAATCACGACTTGTGATTTCTAGGGAACAGGGTATGTTTTTGATATTATTTGCAAAGTCATTTCTAAGGAAATGAAACTTTCTTCTTATCAAGACTCTTTACTGTACTATAATCTAACTGAGAAACTTTTAATACTAATTCTCGTAGGCAAATAAAAATTACGCTGTTGGCGATTCACTTCTAATCAGAGTGAAGGCCAGCGCGTAAATCTTAATCTTACAATTTTACAGACTATCAACTCTTAGTCGTCTGTTTTTTACGACGATAAATTACATTTGCATTAATCATTATAATCAACAATCATTCATTCTTAATTTCAAGTTTAATGAAGAAAACAATTCAGAAAAATGAGACCAAAAATGTTGTTAAAATATTATTTGAAATTATTACAATCATGCCGAGAACAATCTTTTTCATTTATTTTCACTTCCTCGTCACACACTTCTATAAATCATTGCACTCTATTCTATTCAATTGATTTTTAGGCTACTTTTTTCATTTTTCTTGTCCATATTCTCACAAACTTTAAATCAAGATTGGGTTGAAGTTGCAGATATCTAGTCTGACAAACTTTTTTCATTTTTTTTTTCACATTTATTGGATTAAGAATATCAAAAATAGTTCCAAAAATTGAAGAAATTTTAATGATTTTCAAGTGATTTCAAGACATTTTAAGTGATTTTAGGAAATCTCAAATTTCAAATTCCTTCAAATTCGGTAAAATAAATAAAAATATTTTGAAATCTTAAAACCCTAATCTCATTAAAAATTTCACTATAAACAATTCTTGAAATCCTTTTATAATTTTTGAGATTATTTTTAAATCACTTAAAATCTTTTACAATCCTTTAAAGTCTCTTTAAAACTCCTTTAAATCGCTGAGTGAATTTCTAGTAAATAAATAAAAATTTTGGGTTTTTGAAACTTTTTTAAAAATATTTTTAATCCAATAAATATAACAAAAATCATCAGATTAGATGTTTGAAACGTCAAGTCAATTCAAAATAGTACATTTCGATACTAGTGCGTGAATGTGATTTTAGCCTTGTGTGAACGTTTACGTACAAGCGAAGCGAGTGTGAAAAGGTCATACAAGGTTAAAATCACTTTCTCGCTCATGTATCGAACCGTATTTTTTGACATGACGTGTGCGAAATCGAATTTCGTGCACGGAGTGTCAAAATAATTTTTACGTAGCTAGAAACTGCGAGATACGTAGCTTAGAAATAGTTTGCGATGTACGCAAAATTTAGATTGCCAATGATTTTAGGCTGAAGGCGATTGCCACTCTCTTGCCACTCTCTGTGCAAGTCGTGCTAGCATTTATTATTCAGAAACAAGATAGTCTGCGCCATTCTAAAATATAAAGTTATACCTAAAAGGGGACGGAGGTCAGTCAAGAAAATACATAATATTAAATAAGTCAAAAAAAAAAGAAAATCTGCGAGTTTATTTTCATTTCTATAAAATTATGCGAAAAGGTAGGGTCCTGTCCTGTCATGCTAGCCTGGCGTTGAAAACCCACTTCGTCCATCAAACATTAAAAATGATAAAATCTCAGAAAAGATGAAATTGAATGATATTCCGTCATCGTTAGCGAAGAGAACCCGGCCAGATTCGATCAACCAATCCGGGACCAATCAATAATTTCTCTTTGTTATCTTATTTTATCCCCTCATGATAAAAAATGTTTCTTTATTTCTTGAGGAGAAAATATCATGTAAAATGTAAAACCGAGATAAAAATTAATATTGGGGGAAAAGATCAGATGGTACTTTTTCTTTCCGTTCCTCGTTGCAGATACGAATCTGGACTTATAAAATGTCCTCCAAGAAGAAAGTAATACTGAGAATGAATTATATATGAATTATTATATTGATATGAAAATTCACAAAAAGATTTTAGACTCGATAATACATTTCTTCATGGATTAATAAAAAATAATTACTAGCGATTGATAAAGGGACATTATGTGTTTCTGGAAATCGAAATGAAAGTTACTCGAAAATGATTGACAGTATAGCGACTTGTACAGACTTTCCGAATTATAAAAAAGAAAACCCTTTTGTTTTCTTCTCGCTACGAGAAAAAATGCGCTTTCTCTTTCGGAGAGAGTTTCCAGTGCATCGCGAAAAAAAATGAAGCGATTTTAAACAGTAACGATTAGGTAGCGCATAAACGAGCATATTAAAAAAATAAAGGTAACTCTATTCGGGCGTTATAGAAGGGAAAATTGCATAGCATAGTTTTATATAGCGAGCCATGTAATCGTATAAAGAGATGATATACATAACGATTATAACGGTTAAATATCGATTAAGAATTATACATAGTACACTTACCTACCTACGTGGACATACTTAAGAAATAATAATGATGAGAACTCATCCATACCTTAATGAATAATAATGGTAAATAATAAACAAGACATATTTTAAATAATTAATCGCCAAAGAAAATTTTTAAATTAACTCACACGTATAGTGGGTAAGATAGGTAATTTATGATATAATTATTGAAAGTGGACTCTAAAATTAAACTTAAATCAAGCGAATTATATACGGATACCATTGCTATTCAAATTAAAAAATATTTCCAATTATTATTCAAGACTAAACGAAAATTGTTTCAATTATTTTTCCAGCTGTTGCAATTTCGAAATTCTTTGAAATAATTTACAGTTCATTTTTTTCAGTCAATCGACTATCGGGAAAGCGGAGAAAATCGTGGTAGATACTTTAAGCTTATAAATTATAACGCAAACTGTCCTCGGCACTTTGATGCAACAGTTGGCTAACAAGTGGCTCTTTTGCGAAAAATGCTTACGCTTGAAATTCGGTTAGCCAAGTAAGAAGAAATATTTTCCTAAAGGAATAATAGAAATAATGGAATGGGAAATTTTAAAAAAAATTGAAAATAAAATCGAATATAAAATTGAAGCTAAAAATGAAAATCAATGGTGCCGTGTATATAAGCTTGCTAATACATACTTTATCATCGATCCTAGTCAATGCTAAACGCTGTATAATACTGTGATCCTGAATTTTATTGGGCTCACCTTTTATGAATTGCTATGAACTCAGTTTAATTTAATCGCAAATCAATCTAGTCGAATTCATTATCGCGAAATATCAATAATGGCAGGGTCATCAAGTTTTTACTTTTATTTTTTATTCTTATCGAGTGTTCTGAAAAAACTTCTCTAATTACAAATAATTTAAATTGTAAAAAATGTCGAAGATACTAATTATCTAATTCAAAATGTTATTCCACGACAATAAATCACAATTTGTGAAATAGCTTCTGAAGAGTTTTTTTATTATTTAAAAAATAAAATTGTGAGCTCGTTTTTGAAGACACTCGGATCTACGCTTACGTTGAATACAGAAATGTATTAATTTTTAATGAAAAATTATTTAATTGAAACATAGAGACCATTTCTGCACTCTTGCTGCCATAAAAAATGAGTTTTTCGAAAGGTGCGAACTGAGACTGAAACGCAATAATTCTTTGGGAGACATGGAAACAGTGCAATTTGACTTAAGTCTGCAATCTAGTCTCAATATAAAAAGATAGATGAAAAACTCGTTCGTAATCAGTCTTTTTGTATCTGTTCGCAAACGTAACGTACCTACACCCTTTATACTTACAAATTTACGATTACATTTATACCTTAAAATATACTTTTTAATTATTACTAAAATTATTTTAATTAATATTAATTAAAAATAAGGATTCTTTTATGTACAACGCAGATGAGAGACAAACAATTGCTTATTATTCTTCAAACAACGATTTTACTAATTAATCGTTCTCTAAAAAAATGTTTAATTTAATAAAGCTTTATTTTTATTTATGTCTCTCGTTTGTCGTTTTTGAAATTAAAGACCCGAAGACTCGCGTTTCCTTTCTTTCTCCGCTACTTTTAATCACTGATTAGAAAAAAGATCGCAATGCTAGAAAATATAAAATCGCGCGATTGAGTAATCTAATCTGTATATTTTTACATAATTATATAATATACAATAAAATAATATAGAAAAGCGAGTTGTGAAAGATAAAAGTGTGAGCGAGCAAGAAAGACTGAGAGGGGGGGGGGTCAAGGCGTGAGAAAAAGATACCCTGCCTTTGAGAAAGCAAATAATTAATCGAGGTGAAATCAGTTTTATTGTTGATTTCTTGCGTCGGATATAATACATTTTTTAATCTCGGGTCCTTGGGCGTTTTTCGCACTTGGGCTGCAGACGTTGCGTAGTATAATCAAACACTGATGCATGGCAATTTCTTCTTGACTTCCGGTAGAGATAAATAAATAAAACTTTACATTTTCTAATGCATCGTATTTTATTTTAATAAATAAATAAAATAAATTATAGTGCATTAAAAAATGTCAAATCCCACTGGAAATCGAGTGAATGTGTACATATATAAACCTGTGACACAACACAGGATGCCAATGCACACATAATGTCATACTTAGCGAAAAGGTACTATTATTATGTATAAAAAGATGGGATATCCATAGAAAAATGTAAACCTACATTCTAAAGCCTATTTTTGCAGGTGAAAACTCGCAGGAATCAAAAATTCGATAACAGTTCCAGCGACTTTTTTCAGGCTAAAATTTTTAGAGGTCAAAATGTAAGTGTTTTCGGTTGGCGACATTTTTTTCAGTGTAACGATTAGGCCGCGCGGCTGAAAGCTTCGTGCTCTTTTCAAGAAAGGTGCTAAAACCGCAACGGGTCTGGCATAAAAAAATTGCGCAAATGGCACAGATCTGTTGTGAGACATTTTGCAATTATTACCTTTTAATCGTTGCAATCTCTAAAACTGACTCCATCCTTTTTTTTGCACCTTCAATAGATTCTAGACTGTATTCAATTTCAATTCTAACTATATATATATATATGTAAAGGAAACAATTTTAGACAATGACTTATTTCATCAATAAGGAATTTTTTTCAATAACTTTCAATAACTTCAATAACATTTGATACAAAACCTTTGAATATCAAATCACGTTTAAATATATTTGATCAGCTCATAAAAGGTAGGTCGCGGAGAGTATGATAAATGGGAATAAATTCTATAACTATAATTATATTGTAAGTACAACAGTATTAATCTTTAATAATGATAATATGAACCGGCAATGAACGAAAGGAATTAAATTAATTAATCAGTTATTTAAATTATGACATTATTATGTAATAATCTAGGATCCTGATACCAAAAACTAGTCGATTCTGAAGTTTCACTTTGAAATTTCTAATATATAAAATCTGAAATTTCTATAATATTTCCTGGTTTTTGGTACTAGGAGTATCTTATATTCATGCATAAAGTAATTTAAGAAATGTACTAGGGGAGTACAAACGATCGAACGGGAAAAGTATTTTAAAAAAAAGGCAGAAAAATAATAAAGAAAGCGAAAAAGGGCGTTTTGAATCTAATCATAAAAATAAAATAGAAAAAGGCAAGAGTATGAATGAGAAAGGGATTTTAGCATATCAGTATGGTGAGCTTGCACTAAAAATGTGCTTGTACGAAAAGACCAGAAAATACCCTGCGAATTTAATTTTCGAACCAAAATTAATTGGTGTTTGATGGTAAACGAGGCGAAGAGAGAAATGGACGCGAGCGCAGGTCATGTGCAAATATTCATTTTTTATTTGATGATTATGATAAAAGAATGTTGCGATCATTAGGACGACTATCAGTGACGAAAAAAGTGATTATGATAATAACGATGAATGAAAAGTCGTTCTTATTAATATTATTATTATTATTATTATTATTATTATTATTATTATTATTATTATTACTGCTACTACTACTAATACTACTACTACTAGTACTACTACTACTACTACTACTACTACTATTATTATTATTAACATTCTGTTTATATTATTTGAGTTACACAGGAACTGTGTCGTTCATATTATAAATACTATACAAAGTAAGGATAACAATTACACTTAACATCACTTAAGTTAGCAGGCTAGATAACATACAATTATTAAGTGCGGAGAATCCGAGGAAAGTCTGAGTGACATAAAAGAACGTCGTATTAGTGCGACAAAAAAAAGTCTAAAAACCATTGAAAAGAATTGTTTGAAGAATTGTTTCAAGTTAATGCAATTTGCAAAATTCAGTATTTCATTTCAAGTTAATTCATTGATTTGATTAAGAAAATCACTCAGGCTTATCAAGATCTTCGATGGCGAAAAAAATGATGCGGGCTCGAGACAATAACCCATCTTAATTTCACGAGTTTTGCCTATGAAGCGGAACACAGAGCTGTGCCAAAAAGTTTCAAAGCCTTAAAACTGTAATAGCGTGATTCTATGGAATTGGTGATGAAATATTTGGTACTTTTATGTGTTTTTTTTTTTTTTTTTTTTTTTTTGGCACAGATTGAATAAATGGTTTCCAGTACTGCTATAAAGAGTTGTTGCCTCGAGCGCTGCAATTAAAGTTGTAATTAAGGAATTATGCAGAATTTTGAGAGACGGATTTTAAAGAAAGAATGAAAGTTCGAAAGAAAATTTGAAAGGCGCGATAATTCCCGACTCATTGGGCGTTATAGAGATTTCTTTGGGTTAATTTAAGGAATTTTCTCTACGACGTTCCTTATCCCACTTGGAACTCGCATTCGGACTACGTATAGTAACATTACCTATTATGAACATGGCCACTAGGAGAGAAAAACAATGTACCATTCGGATAGTTTATCATTAAAGAAGCGGTAATCATTATACATATATAGATAAATAAATAAATAAATATATATATATATATATATATATATATATATATATATATATATATATATATATATGTATATATATTATAACATTATTTATATATTATATTATTACACATATTATATAAATAATGATAACGGATACTAACCGTAGGGTGAAGTATTGCTAAGAAATTTGAGAAATTCGCGCTAATTAAGAGAGGCGCGGTGGTCGCGGTGAGTCTTATTCGAAGTGGTTATGAGAGCGGGAATAAAAAAAAAACAGGAGTTGAAAAAAAATATAAACCGCCAATTACTTTAACTTCAACAGTACTATTATTTGTGAGTGCCGAACGATTATGCCGTTTTCAGCGCGACATACCTATTTTGGCGATTGCTTGGTCGTATAAGACAGGTCAATAGTGATCGCGTTAAGGGGAGAAAAAATTTTAAAACCCAGAAGTTTCTATACTTTTTACGGAGATTGTTATAGTCTAAGCGCACACTGATCAAGGCATTTGTCGCTCGGCAAGACATAATATAATTATTAATATAAAATTTATAACAGAAATAAAATAAATGAAGTTAATAAATATGTACACTGTATAATAAACATTATTTCCTATTAATAATTGGATAGGCTTCCATTTTTTTCACCCTAAAAATTCCTCTGCTTCTATTCTGTGCGAATAATAAACAAGTTTTCTCACTGTTAAATTCATTTTATTTTCCTTCGTACCCATTAAAAGATTACAATTTTGTATTTTTGAATAAACAAACGTTTTTTATCTTCTTAAATCAAATCATCATACAAATATATTATAAAATAACTAAATATTTAAAACATTAAGTATCTACAGTTCGAAAATTAAATTTAAATTTCGAAAATTTAAGCATTTGGTTTTTCATTCAATGAATATTCTATCTCAAAAGTTTCAATTGAGTCATGGAGATATTCTCTCCGTCATTAAAAAATATTCACATCAAAACCTTTTTTTAAAATGGAATTTATATAAATAAAAATAACTTACATAAATTTATGTCTAACTTGTACTAAGAAAACATCGAATTATGTAATGTTTCCATATCTTTTTCTCGTTGAACTGCTCGTTGTTTTTCCTTTTTGTACATTTCGTAATCTTCATCATCAGTGGGAAGTTCGTGCCTACACAATGGACATGAGTTTGTCTGAAATCCAGATTTAATAAGTTAAAATAAAATTCAAATGTGTACATTTAACTATATACTTAAACTCTTAAAGTAAGTAATTAATTTTGTAATCAATTCAAGATTTCTTCACCTTTTCTAGCCATGGTACGATACATTCTTTGTGAAAGGAATGTTTACAAGGCATAGTTTTAGTAATTGTTCCAATTGCAAATTCCTTTAAGCACACAGGACATTGCTTGTTTGGATCAGTGATTTTAGTTTCTTTCAAACTTTCCACGGCCTCTCTTGAAGCTGGAGGAGGAAGCCTTTGAGTTTGTCCTGCTAACTCCCACATTCCAAAATCCCTTAAGAATCGAGCCATATGTATTAAATGATTTGGAGCCTCACCATCATTCAAAGGCGTCCAGCCCATTTCAGTAAAATAGTCAGACATTCTGCACAAAAAAATTACAAATTAAATATTTTAAGGAACAATTTGAGACTTGACAAAAAGATTTTAAGCTCAGATGTGATGAACTGTCATGATTGAAACTATTTTACAAGTATTATTTTTAATCTAATTTTTAAATTTTTCTATTCTTTTTGAGGTTATATCGGTTATATTGACCCAGAAATTCAGTATATAATTTTGATAATTCGTTTACTCTTTGTGATAGCATTATTTACATTTAATATCAGGCAAAAGAGTATGTCACATGCATTTTTAAATGATTATATTTTATTATCATTCTCCTAACGTCAAAATTGCAGAATCACGCGAAAAACAACAAACATATTTATGGTTATGTTAATACCAGTACACTGAACACTCGAGTCTCCCAAATGTCAAGAAATTTTTGCCAGAGGTTCTCCCAAATGTCAAGAAATTCTTTATCCTCTATAGTCACATCAATTGCGCATGCGTATTGCGTATAATATATTTTTTGGCATTTTAAATTGCGCGCGAATAGCAACCAATCAGATGCCGAACGCAACGCGTGCGCAGTGGTTACAAGTGGGATTTGAGAAAAACGGACTTGACATTTGAGAGAAACTTGACTTGACATTTGGGAAGTTGACATTTCAGAGACTCGAGTATATACGAAAGTTGGCAATACCCTTTTTCTTTTCAGTTAAAACCATAAATAAATAATTTAAAATCAATGCAGAATGTCAAAAAGATACTTAAACTTACTTTTTTATAAAAAAATATGAATATTTCCGTAATTATTTCGTCATACAAAAGGAGACGACCACAGGGCAACGTTCAGAATCTCCGGTGGTGGCGGCATAGAGCCATGACTCGCGTTTTGTCCACGATTAGAGCTTCTCAACTAGCCACCAAAGGTAGAGCGCAACGATCGGAGGGTAGAGAGTTGGAATGAAACTAACCTAAAAGTGTGTTCGACTTGGACTGTTCGCGCTCACGGTCAATCGGTCATCTGTGCTATTTTCGTTAGTACAGTTTTTCGTTTTAAATGATCGTTTAATATTAACATGTCTCAGTGACCGTTACAATTTACAATGTCGAAATCGTGTTGCGTTCCGAAATGTGACAAGGAATATAGTGGTGAAAAACGTTCAATTTTTATGGTTCCGAAGGATGAGGAACTTCGAAAAAATGGGAGGAAGCTATTCCAGGAAGTCCAAGACTTAAATCTTTTAATAGTGTTTGCGAAAAGCACTTTAAAGAAAATTGTATTATACGTGAGTATATTCACGAGGATATTATATTTGAATAGGAAGGTTTTGAAATCTAGGTTATGTAAACTACAGTGACTACAGTGATCACTGTGATGTAAACAAACCATATACCCTCCGTTAGTTGCGCTCTACCCTTTGGTGGCTAGTTGAGAAACTCTAATCATGGACAAAATGCGAGTCACCACCACGGTCGTATAAACAGGTCCAGAATCTCCGGTGGTGCTTTATGGTGATATCATACCTCTGCAAAAATTTTGCTTGCGCAAAATTTTGCGCAATGGAAATGAATGGAAGATTTTCCGCTT
>CAJFCO010000129.1:306073-323998 GCA_904066015.1 Synergus gifuensis | reverse complement strand
ACAATGTCATTTTCATAATTTATAATAAAGAAAATATCGTCCCGATAAATAAATTTCTCAATAATAATTACACGAAACAAAATTATAATTCAAAACTTCCCGCCAAGAGGTTTTTCCGCTTGCAAAGCGGAAAATCTTCCATTCATTTCCATTGCGCAAAATTTTGCGCATGCAAAATTTTTGCAGAGATATGATATCACCCTAATATCTTTGTCACCACCACCACCGGAGATTTTGGACCTGTTATACGACCGTGCCACAGGGACTTTTTGTTTTTGATGTTCTCCCACTCCTCCGGCCTCCCATTTCCCAATGTTTCAAAAATGGCGGCGGAAAAATTCATGTGATTGGTGTCACAAAATCACTTTTTCAGGTTGGCAACACTGACTGTACACTTGTAAACAGAATCAGCTGATCAGCTGATTGCGTGAGCATCAAACCATCAAAGATTTCCTGGATAATAAAAGTTTTGTTAAGTTAAGTCCTTAACTCTTGAGAAGTCTCATCTCATTTTGAGACTCATTATTTCTAGTAAATCCTAATTTTATATTTATTTTCAGTTCCTGTAATGATAATTTTGACTCTAATAAAAGTGAATTAAAGTGCTAGATTAAAAAGTATGACCAGGTTTCCAGAGGATAAGCGAAAACCCGAAAATTTTCTTGTGGATGACACGTAACGAGATAACCTCTAAAGCGTTTTTCTGGAATGATAAAGTCTACCTAGCGACTCAGAAGGAATAATTTTTTATTCAAAATTATGACATAGCATCCGCTGGCATCCATAGGCTCCTAGTATGTCTAGTGTAATGGATCTAGTCAATTTAGATTCAACCCTTTTGTTTATCAGAGCACAAATTAACGAGGTTATTTTGTACTGGTGGTGGTACATGATTGAAATCTCCTGGCAGCTTCTAATAGCTTTCACTGCTTATCTTTGCACTTGTATATTTCTTTATATGATTTTAAAACGAGTTAATCATAAAGCATGGCAGATACCAGGCCCACCAAACAGATTATTGCTGGTAACAGCTCATCCCGATGACGAGGTGATGTTTTTCGGACCTCTGATTTACTCGCTTGTTCAGCTTAAAGCAAGCGAGATTTATATTCTTTGTTTTACTATGGGTGGGTACTTATTTAAAAACGATTTTAAAAATAAATCTTGATTTATGTATTTCAAATGAAAAATCCTTTGCAGGGGGAAGTAAGGAAAGGAAGGAAGAGCTTTGGGCATGTGCAAAAAAATTGGGTATACCTGAAGCTAATATTACGATTCTAATGTGAGTTATGGAGCCTATTTGTAGTATTTATATCTTAATTCCCTTACTTATTCATTAAAAGAAGGCCATAGTATTGAAAACTAACTTAAGTGTACGCTGCAGATAATTAGCTCTCTTTTTCGATAAATGTCAAATTTTTATAGATTTGCAAAACAAAAATCTTCTATTGGAATATTGTTATTAATGCTATTGCAATGATAATAATCATTATGTTCATTCAAAATCTTTCTTAGATACACAGAGTTACCTGATGATGCAAAGGTACAATGGCCAGAAACTTTAGTAGCAGAGAATATTTTGAATTACATTGAACTCTACAAAATCAATGCTGTTATAACTTTTGATAAGCATGGAGTCAGCAGGCATAAAAATCACATTTCTCTTTTCTATGGAATGGCGTCCTTATGCATGGAACGAAAAGTTCCATCTTGTTAGTATTGAAAACGAAAGTAAATAAATACTTTATACATTCAATTACTGTAAAACCTACATTTTCATTTAATCAATTTTTTCAGACTGTAAATTGTATGTATTAGAAAGTGTAAATATTTTAAGAAAGTATACGCAAATCCTGGATTTACCAATCAGTTTACTTTCTGCTTCCTACTGGTACGTGGTGACGTACGATCAAAGACAATACATAAAGGTAAAATAACTTTCTCCTTTTTGAATAATTTTCCTTAATTTTAATAATTAAAAAAAAAATTGAAAAGTCGAACTTAAAAGTGAAATTTATACCCCAAATTTCTTTCAGAGAGCTATGAAAGAGCATAAATCACAGTATGTCTGGTTTCGAAAACTCTACATGATTTTTTCTCGATATACCCTAATAAATACTCTTCAGGAAGTCAACGTTCTAGATTTGGAGCTCGACCTGCAATTCGATGAAGAATAGTCCCTAGATTTACGTCCACAAATTTTCATTTAATTGTAAATAACCAAGATTAATTTATTGCATGTAAATCATTCTGTATAAACTGAAAATCTTTGTAAAAATAAGACTGATGGTGATAAAATAAATTTAAATAAATTAAATTATCATTTTTTCTATTAAAATAAGACTCAAATTTCTCGAAATTGTTTTCGTTGTACTCGAAGCTTTTATAATAATGAATTAATATTCCATCAGTTTTTTTCAGAGAATTGCTTTTATTTCTTAAATTTACATAAACTTACAATCAATTGATAATTTAAGAGAGATAAATGCACATATTTTATCTTATAACAATTAGGTAACCCTTTCAAAGATATGTATATTAAAATAAACAGTATATAATTTCAAGAACGATATGTCCATTCTACTTCACATTCACTTCTATTCTATAGATAGTAATTCCCGTCAATTTGAGTGAAGTTGAAGTTTGTTCCAAGTGTTATACACGTTTAAGAAAGTGATACAAAGAAGATAAGAAGCCTTTATCTCTCAGGCTTCAAGAATACGAATTAAGACAAAGTTTAGTGTACATTTGTCAGATTATCTTTGTCTTTGATTCTTACAATTTGGCACAAGAACGATTTGTGCTTCAATTGAAATATTATTGAGCGCTCACAGGTATTGTCGAATTTTTATTGAGCAAAAAAAATCATGAATACAAAAACCAAACTTTTGTACAAAACAATAACTTAGCCTAATGATGAAATCTTAGACTTAGAATATTATAAGCAAAAAAAATTATATATTATTTTGAAGGAAACTATAGAATCGTTGAAAGGCGAAGTATTTCATTTTTCGTTCTTGCGATTGTAGGCTCGCAATATTTATCACTTATATCAAAGCGGAATCATTCTTAAGAAAGAAAAAACAAAATAAAAGTAATAATATTCAATCTCAATTTGCGGAATGTATTGTAAATCAGAAAAGTTACCATTCAATGTAAACAGGACTTGGAAGACAAAAATTCCGCCGTCTTGTTAATGCTGCTTTTCCTTAATACTGAACTAAAAATACATTAAGCAAGCTGCTCGTTGCACAACCTTCAAATTTGAATTGCGCGTTTCACAGTTTAAGTCTAGAAAATGCAATAAATTGCGCCAAAGAAAGTCAATAACGAAATAATTATCGAATAGATCGATATAGCTAATTATGGAAAACCCTATCAACATTAAGAGATTGGCGCTTAAAGATTAGAACCTTAATTTTCGAATACTATATTTAAAAAAAAAATCGCAGATAATGGACGGCATTGAGTGTTCCCGCAAGATCCTCTGGTCAGTGTCAATTTAGCACTGTAACAATTTAGCGACCAATGATCGTAAAACCGCGGAATTTACCTCTAGAGTTGAATGATATCTCGAGAAATATAACCAAAACTTTAAAAAGTGTTTTTTTTAACAAAATACGGACTTCGTCCTTAGGATTTCATACTAAATCTATTAAATAGTATAATGTGAAGTAGATCATATTAGGAATAACATTCTCATAGGAAATACGTCTCTTTATATTAATGTCTGCAATTATCATTCAGTCCTAGTGGCACAGCAAAATAGAAAACCAGTTTCCGTAAACGAGATTTAATATTCTGCAAAAATTGCGTACTTCGAGAGAGAAAAGTGTAAACAGATCGATCGCTAAAGAGTAACTCCCTTAACTCCTAAAAAGAGTATTGGCTTACGAAGGATTCAAGGCGAAGATCTCGCGGGCTGTATCCTAAAACCTATCTTTATTTCGGTGATGAGATCCCAAAGTTCCCATTCCAGGTTGAGGGGAATCAAGATCTCCAGGGTCTTGAAGATACTGAAGTTCCTGTAGTTCCTGGAATTTCTCGTGATCACGGATATGTGCATAATTTGCTGAGAGACACATCAAGTAATGTATCAAACTCAGAACGACGAGCATAGATGCCATAGTCGCAAGAATGAACATTATTTCTGCCTTTTCTACATAATCTTTACAGAAAAGTTTAACCTCTTGGGCTCCACAGACTTTCAGATCTTCCGGTCTGATTCGTTGCGGGAACATGAAGTCTGAAAGAGAAAAAAGGAGAAAAATATAATTTAAGTGTTACTTTGAATCCAATTAGGGTGATTTCTCAGTTGATTCCTAGCAGCGTTTTAATTTTCCAAATTAAAACGTCGAAATTTTACTCACCAAATTGAGTAAAATCGATGCAAGTTTCCAAATTTTTAACTCGTGGGTTGCTGCAAAGACCCCAGAATGTTTCCAAGACAAAGGTCGTGATGACCATGAATGCGAATATTAAGAGCCATCCGAGTCCCAGAATGTAAGTAACAGTCATGAACTGAAAACAAATAAAAATATAATGGTTATTATTTATAAGTAAATTTTATAATTAGTATTTAGTTTTGAACTTACAACGGCACATGAAATTCGTCCACCGACTCTGGATCTCCAAGCACGATAAACTTTATGTCTTGTAGCTCCAGTCGCAAGGCAACCTACACATAGAATCATAAATCCTAGGGCTGCCATGCATGCTCCGAGTGTTGCAAAGATCAACTGTACAGCTTCCAACCAGCTGAGTCGTAAATTGAAGACCTGTTTCAGAAACCAAGGATATATTAAAAATTTTTTATTTATTTACTTTTAAAAGAAAAGGAACACATTTTTTGTAAATAAATGAATTACTTACCTGATCCATCATCAGCTTTGATAATGTGACACCTCTGTACATTGTGCCACAGAAAATTCCAACGCCTAAACAGCACATTATAGTGGCTATGAGGGTCGCGTACGGGACGCGAGCCATACAATCATTGCACATGTTACCTGTAACAAAATAAAAATAATTATGTATATGCTTTCCTAAAATCATCAATACCTAAAATTATTCACAGGTAGTCTCGCAATTTTGAAAGGTAGTGTAATGTAAATTGAATAAAATTAAATTCTTCTTATAAATAAAACTTACTAGATGTTTTCTCTATTTGATATTCAGCATGAAGACTATGTTCCGAATATCTATCAACACTGGCTGTACTTTCAAACCTTTGACATCGACGAAGAGGCACAGCACTACTAGCCTCCACAGAAAAAGATCTTCGAAAATGATTTCGACTGGGCATTTTTCAATTAAAAATACATACTAAAATACTCAAACCACGATGCACTTCCGAGTGCAACAATTACAAACCTAAGACTGATGACTGATATACGGTGAGTAATCAGTGAAAAAACTGACGAACTATGTATGTATACATAACATATTTAGTATATAAACGGTTAAGACAGCATATACGTATATGTATAATATATGCTGGGTGTATAGTGGATACCAAGTCTATCAGAACTCAATCAGATAACGAAAAATACAAAAGACGAATAGGCATTGGCCTCCTTATCACTTATTTCCGTCAAACCCTTTCATATCAACGAAACGATAAAAAAAAAAAAAAAACAAGTTGAAAGACAGTAACGTCAAAACTCACCCATTTTCGTACGTTCGTGCGCGCTGTGTCCGTTTGAGGTTATGCTCACTCGACGAGCTTGATCTTGGACGCACGTCCAGGACACTTTCCGAGATTATTATCTCGGAAGCCCTTCAATTAAGGCTCTAATTGGATGTTGGAGCCTGCTCACTTGTAGATGACATCCCACTCGAAGCAAATCTTCAATGATGGTTTTACTCGTTCCACTCACTCCTACACATCAGAAGAACTTCTTTTGTTAATTATCTACCAAATTATCAAATAACCAGAAACTAGCTGTTGAATTTGCCTTTGTTCCCGAATTTTTCAACACTCACTTCTGTTTCACTAATTCTTCAGCTTTCAATGAGATTCAATGAAATTTGAATTATTTTATCAATCCAACAAGTGTCTGTTATCAATGAACCTATATGACTGCTGAAACCATCAGGTTTGAAACTGCTTTCTTATGGGTTAAATCACTAATTCATTTGAGTATTGTTAAAACCTCGATGGGCTTTTGTTCCTTTGATTTTTGTCTCCAAATTAATTCTAGCTGCTATGCTTTGTTGTTGAAACGAATCAAACGAATGCACCACTATACTCTTCTGCTCGTCTCTATTCTCTGATTCACTATACCAATAACCAATTGCCATTCACATTTCACAAACACATTCACCTGATGATACAGTTGGATGTTGGATCGCACCATATACTTTATACACATATACACATTTTATACATATACATCACGCATTTAACACCATTGCACGAGTACCACCACCATAAAATTCAATATGGCGGTGTTATTTCATGTTATTTTGACTGAGACTGTATTTGTGCATCTCTAATTTATTAATATACACTGGGTGACATTCCATATGGATTATGAAAAACAAGAGGGAAGGGATTATGCTACGTAATATAATTAGTAATTAATTATATGAGTGCATGGTATGGCACGTTAAATACTGGCTTATTTAAACATAATAAACAAGGCTGCGACCCCAATTTCAGAACGCATTTCGGGTCAATGAATCTCAGGATTAAATCATCATTTTTGTCAATCAAAATATCAAATATTTAAATTTGAAGGAATAATGAAGCATTCAAATTTAATTAGACGAAAAATTGTAAATTGAATTTGTTCCGAATCAAATATGTAATTCAAATGGTTCAAATTTTTAGTAAGTTTAACATCAATATAAAAGTAATTTGCTATTGTATTTTTATTAACATTTTTGAAAACTTCCTAGGCCAATTTGAAGGAAAAGTATAATAATTTTCATGGTTTTTAAGATAGGAAAATAAACATTTATTATAAGAACAACACGCTTGTGATTTTTTAAATCAAATTTACAGATTAAAGTGTGCAAAAGAAAGAAAACGTAAATCTTAGTAATCGACATAAATCGCATTATAGGACTATTTTAAACAACTCTTGTCATATTCTATTATTTTTCCTCAAAATACCTAATGGCAAAATACAATAAAACCTTCTTTATTTAAAAAAAATTAAAATTAAAATTAATTTATTTTATAATAAAAGGTTAAGACAATTTCTTTTAATTTAAAATACTTATCTTAATCTAATTTTTAAAATTTTCTTAAAATCTCTTTTCAAAATTAATTTGTAATAAAAATTTTTATTCATAATTTTAAGAGATCAATCATTTATTTCGTGTCAGCTATTTTAAATTTATTTTAAATTTATTTAATTTCGAAAAATATTAAATACATACTCAAAAAATCAATCCAAAAATTCGTTTTCTTTCCTTTTTCTTTCATTTTTCCTCTTCATTTGTACGATTGAATAAGAGAACACACCGTTAAAATATCACGATAAAATCTAGTGCTTATACACACACATACACACATACACATATTTATACCAAAGATCATTGGTAAGTAACTCATTGTCTTCACTTATAAACTGCGTTTAAGGAAATTTAAGCGAACTGCAAATACGAAAATACAATTATAGTAGATCTTTATTCTTATAAAGCGCATTAAAAAATCAAATCATTGCGAACAGCAATTAAGTCTATTTGCAGTATCAAATAAGTGCGCTTTTATAAATTGTGTCTTTTTCGTCATTCTCTATCGTACAGGATTTCTAAAACTATTCCAAAAATATTGGGATCTGTAGTCCGTCATTTATATTAAACTTATCTTATAGATTTCTGTCTAGGTTGAACGAGGTACTTAAGAACAGTGGGCAAGTGTTTAAGCTTTTCTCTTACATGGAAGGGCACATCTGCATTTTGCTGATTACTCTGACTGTACCTCATCACGCATCCGTTGTTGTTTTCATATATTATGCCACCTCCAGAATTTTGAGGGCTTAGCTGTAAATTACATTATTAAAATGGTTAAAGAGCATAAATGAAAAGTTTTATGAAATAAAATTTGTTTGTTAAGAAAAATATGAGGCAAAGTATAATTACAGTGATAGCAGATCCATCTTTGAAATCGATTCTGACATCGCCGGATGACAGTTGCATAGCCATTCCAATGCCAGGAACTACAATTTTACTCGTTTCCGCGCCAGACATTTGAAGAGTATTCAATCTTTTCGAACGGGATGCAACTGTCGATACAACAGAGCAGGTAGCATCGAAGGAAGGCATCTTGAATTAAAAGAGAATTTATTGTAAATATTAATTTAATTATTTGAAAATAATATTTAAGTGTATATTAGAATTATTAAGCAATTGTGGCTGATACTCACAACGGGTGGACTGGTAACAGCAGTCGATACATTTTCTTTTCCTCGGAAACAGGGTGTGTCATGCAATACCGAAGTCGGTCTACGTCCTATTATTGCAGGAAAATACGAGAATCCTGTCGCTGTTTCTAAGGAAGCTAAAGAAGACTCGAGTAAAAGGCAACGTTTGTAGCAATCCGAATAGTGATCTAAGTAGCCCTCCAAACCTGAAGGAAGACCCCCTTCCTCATAAGTCATTTCCTTATCCTGAAGTTTTACAACGCCGTCTGTACATATCACCTGCAAATGAATAAATCCTGTTATTACAAACTTTAAAATAAAATAATCTAAAATTTAGAAAGAGCTATACCTTTACTCCATCGTAAAAATGCACTTCGCAATCAGGATGTGGACCATTCTCCATAAAAAGGCACTTTGATTTCGGCGTGTAAATAGTCAGTTTCGGAGTCTTCGCTCTAACTAATTTTACAAAACGGGCAGCATAGAGATAGTATTTGTGATACCGAGACGGTAAACTTTCATAGGAGTAAATGCTGTCCGCTCCTTTAAATGGCACAGGCAGTGGTTCCGATCCTACTTCCTGGGGGTCAACTTTGTATAAAACTATTCTTAAACCATCACTCGATATTCGACAAACATCTATTACTTTTTGCTAAAAAAAAAAAGACAACAAAACACTCAGATAATCAATCAAATTATAATCAATGTCATAAAATAACAACAATGCAAAAACCTTTACCGGTAATCCCTTTTTTTTCAAGAACTCTATACACACTTCTCCATTTTCAAGAATAGTTAAAATCGCATTGTTCGTCTTGTGTCTTGTAGGTAGGAGCCTCTCAGAATTGAGAGGTGGAACCTGCAATTTATTTGAAGTATTTTTTTCTTCAACTTCATAAAAATTGTCAGCTTCTCGCTCTTTTTTCTTCTGTCTGTGACTCTTCTGTTGATCTTCATTTTCTCGTGGCTGACATCCACTGTTTTGGTCACTTTGAGAAAAGATTCTGCTTTTTACAGGCGGTGGGATTCCAGCGAGAACGGAATTTTCATCCTGGCGATAGTTAGGATATTTTTCATGATTATAAAAATGATTTTTTGTAACAGGTTCACTTCTAGCACTAACTGTAGATCCAAGACCGGTGCAGGAAATAGGCAAGACGGGAGTGCAAGAAGTTCTTTCTTCTGATCTCGAACGCATTCGGGGTCGACCACTGGATGAAGAGGTTCGACCTGAAGACCCAAGTCCAGAATCTGACGATGTAATTTGTAGGCCTTTTTCCTACAAATTACAAGAAAAATTATTCAATTAATTTTAGATTTTAGTAAAATTACTAAAATATGTAATTAATATAATAAATTTAAACTTGTAAACACACCCTATTAACTTTGGACTTATCAATCGAAGCTATGAAAGGATGCTTGGGAATATCTCTTAATTTAATTCTCGCTTTCGGATTTTTTTTAAGTAACTTATCAATGAGATCCTTGGCATTTTCAGATAAGTGAGACGGCATCGTGTAATCTGCCATCACTACACGAGTCAGTGTACTTTTAACAGCATCAGTATCAAAAGGTGGCCTCCCAACCAGTAAAGTGTATAACATACAACCCAATCCCCATACATCTGCTTCCAAACCATGTGAAGACCTTGTAGCAACCTATAAAAATTAAAAAAGTCAAATAATCAATTATTCTCATCTTTTATTAGAAATTTCTAAACCTAATTTATATTTTACTGAATTAACCTCTGGGGAAATGTAGTTAGGTGTTCCACACATCGTTAAATGCTTTTCATCAGGTCGCGTTAACTGAGTTGCTAAACCAAAATCCGCTATTTTCTGCAACAAATAATGATAAGTCAGTAACTTGAATTTGCTCTTCAAAAATCAATTAAATTCAATATAATTGAAAGTAAGCACTTACAACTTGCATGTCCTTTGTCAACAGTAAATTTGACAAAGACATGTCTCTATGAAGTATTTGATAGGAATGCAGATACAACAAGCCTTGAACTACTTGTTTGATTATGCGTCCAGCTGAAATTAAATAAATTATAATGAATTTAAAATTTTAAAAATAACATTTAAAGAATCTTTTCTAAAAAATATTTAAAATACAAACCATGTTCCTCTGACAGAGCACGCGAGCCCTGCGTTTTTAGATATCGCTGCAGTTCTCCATTGTGGCATAATTCCAAAACTAAATAAACGTAATTAGCATCTTCGAAGAATGTATAAACTTCGAGTATTGCAGGATGCTTTAAGCGAGAATGAATTGAAACTTCTTGTCGAACTCTACCCACCATCCCAGCTGATTGCATCAATTTCTTGTCGATCTGTTCATAAAATTGAATTATTTTCCAAACGAATGTTTATTAATTCAAAATAAAAAAATACTATTACCAAGAATGTGGCTAAAAAAATATCACATAGCTAGTTTTTTTTCATTAGCTTAATATTTACCAAAATATATGTTTAATTCTGGTTTAATTATTATAATTCTATTAGAATAACAAATAGAAATTTATAATTGAAATAAGTGTTCGTAAAAATAATAAAATGCTCTTATACATTTAGGATAATTAATTAGAATAATTATAACTTAAGAAGCATGAAACACAAACAAAAATCGCTTTAATGCAATAGCAATAAGTGTTTATACGAAAGGTAAAAACATGTCAAAGCGCCGCAATGATTGACAGGCAGCCAGGCAGTGACAGTATGATGCATAACGGTAGCTAACCTAAAAAAAAAAAGCAACTTTACCATTTTGATCGCGACTTCCATGCCACTTCGACGGCATTTTGCCTTGTAAACACTGGCGAAACCTCCTTTACCCAATAAATTCAGCACTTCGTAGTCCTGCACAACATAAAATATGAACAATTATTGTCGGGAACTTTTGTATACAAAATGCCAAGCGTACAATATTCAAAATCTTAACCTCTATTTGTTCACCACACCCGCCCGATAACGCTGGCATTCTTAGAATTTCCTCATATGTCCAACAATACACTTAATCACTTGCTCACGAAATTACACTTATTTTTGCACTAACTTCACTGCTCGCAGGTACACCTTGTCGTTCTTTATCACTGATCAAATTTTCGTAAACACAAACGACATTGTGCACCCGCCATTGCCGCCATTGAATTCAATTGAATTGTAGATGTGTAGATTGTATGTACACTCGAGTCTCCCAAATGCAGGGTTCGGGAGTGACGCGTCACTCCGAGTTTTCTACGTATATTACTATGGTTTTCTACATTTATAAATTATGTATTATACATAGAATACCCCCCACTCCATATGAATTTGGTGTTTTCGATGTAATATACGTACGTAAATTATGTAAAAAACTTATGTAATTTACATAAGGTATATTGCGTACCGAACCCTGCTGTACATACACTCCAAAATCGAGTATTGCCAACATTGAGGTTTGAAATCACATATATATTTTAATTATTTTCGAATCATTTACAACTCCCTTTGGTTAAAAAAAATCACATACATGAAAATATTTCTAATGATTAATAATTGATTATAATAATTAAGTTCAATTCGAATAAGCTATAAATTCACATAATGTTACCTCGACGTTCCCAATATCAACGAAATCCAAGCCGGAGGCGTTCCCAATATCAACCAAATTTCTTTTCTCAAATGTCACATCAATTGCGCATGCGTATTGCATATAAAATAATATTTTTAGCATTTTAAACTGCGCGCCAATAGAAACTAATCAGATTCCGAAGCGCAACGCATGCGGAGTGGTATCAAGTGAGATTTTAGATTTTTAGGTCCATGCTGGTTGGTTGATATTGAGAACGGAATGCGGTTGATATTGTGAACGTTATTATTGGGAACGTCGAGACATACACTCGAATTTCACGAAATCCAAACCGGAGACCCTCTCGAATTTCACCAAATTCCTTTTCTCAAATGTCACACCAATTGCGCATGCGTATTACGTATAGCAACCAATCAGATGCTGAGTGCCACGGCATGCGCAGTGATATCACGTGTTTAGTGAGAAACCTGTCGGTGAAATACGAGAGAGGAATGCCGTGAAATTCGACATATACATGTCTACATATACTTCAGTTTAAATTTTGAAGGTGGGGCAAACTTTGTTTTAGCGCGAAATTCAAGCACGATAAAAAAAATTTTTTCAAGTGGTTGAAATTAAAACCTTTTAAAATTTTTAATTTTTTAACTATTATTAAGGCCCAAGAAAATACGAATAAAATAATAATAATATGTAATGACTTTCTAGTTTTAAAATGCATTTGAACAAATTCATTAATAAAGCGACATTAAATATTACAAAGTTTATTATCACACTAGGATGGTAGATAAGTTAGAGAGACAATTCATTCTTTTAGTGACGTAGCAGGATTGCTATGTTAAAAATGCATTAATAATGTAATGTAATCATTATCCCGTAACAATGAACAACTATTTATTTCATGACTCTTTCTCGAGTTAAAACTCGAGAAAAGGTTCTAGTTCTGCACTTCACTCCTTGACGATGCGTTAATTGCATTTATAAATATAGTACAATCAGCAATTTACTGAAAGTAATTTACTATTTAAAGTTTCTGACTTCCAAGTCAAAACCATTCACGTGGTCAGTTTTGAGACAAGAACGAACCAGCCAACATGTATAATTGATTAGAAACAATCTGCCTTTTACACTAAAAGACTCAAAGTCTAAGTCACTATGTAATAGACACTCTATGTATTTTGTGGAACTGAAGGAGTGCGTTGAGCTGGTGGCTGATAAATAGGTTGTGCAGTGCGCTGTTGTCCTCTTTTTCTATATCCTCCTTTGATTCCCGCTCCGCCTCCACCTCTTCGAAATTCCATACCAACTGAAAAACATTCATAAAAAAAGATATACGCTTTCTTCACAAAATAAAAAATTTATTGTGGATATTAACCAAATGTTAACAATATATATGTTACAAGTGATTAAATAAATTAAATTTTGGAAATAAATATTTATTTACCATTGATCCTGTCGTGATTCTGATCATAACGCGTTGGCCTGTTATTAGGGCGATAGTCCTGCCTTTTTCCATCCTGACTTTGCTTTTGGTCCATTCGATTCTTCGAGTCTTCTGTAATTGGTATGCAATCAATATGCAAGACTTCCTCATAGTTGTGGAAGTCTTTAAACTGGACTACGCAAGTTCTTTCGGAAACGGCTGTCACCTCTGCGTTATAATACTGCAAATATAATAAAAAGATATGCACATAATAATTCACAAGTATAATTAAATAATTAAAATATGTAATTGAATAACTGTAAAAAATACCTTATTATCCTCCCAATATTTAGCCATGCATCTGTCTCCAATTTGCCAAATCCAAGGAGCACTCGTAGCGTTTTGATTAGCTTCACTGTTGAAAAAGCCTCCATTTTTCTGAAAGTTATTGTAATTATAACTATCTTCTGGTGCGGAAAATTTATTACATTGATTTTTTGAACTTTTCTCATTTCCATCAAACAAAAATTCTTTGCGAATCCCATCTTGAGTTCGATTGTGTCTAGGATGAGGTTCATAATGCTTATTTCTCGAATCAAATTCCGGTTGATAATGGATTTTAGGATTACCCATTTTTCCTTGATCTTGGGGCTTGTTGTAATTTCCAGATGAAGCGCCTGTAGAATTTGCTCCATCGGAACGAGATCCAGAGAAAGAATTCTTCGAATCGTTTTGAGGGTATTTATTATAGCTTCCTTTGTAATTATCTCTTGAATTATGATCTCTCAGAGTGTTATCTCTCGGATTATGATCTTTTGAATTGTGATCTCTTGGATTATAATCTCTTGGATTACTATCTGTTTGGTATTGGTTATGAGTTTCCTGATTTCTTTGAAACCTCGGAGGTCTACTTTGTGCAATACCGCCATTAGAATTGTATAGAGGAATTTGTGGATTGTAGAAATTACTGCTTGACCACTTGTTAGGTTTTGTATCGTCCTGATACCTGGGAGGAACTTGGTACCCTTTTCCACCTTTCTGGGCTCTAAAATGAACAGTAATTTAATATTAGATAGTAAAAAAAATCAAATTTTAGAGTAATAGATATTTAATAGATTTAGTTTTATTTTAATCTTGACTAATATTCTCGAACCTAGAGCCCCGCATTGAATTGAATCGATCACTTCCTCGTGAATCATACTCGAATTTTTCCTTAACAGTCTCGTTTGTATGCTGCAAGTAGTTCGCTTCTACAACTTCAGACTGGGCAGGAAGTTTATCCTCTAGGAAGTCAAATAACGAGACTTTACCGCTGCTGGGTTTTCCAGTCTCTTCCATTTTTTTCTCGAAACGTTTGCCTTTCGGTTCACGTGGTTCCCTTAAATTGCTGCAAACAATTCGTGTTTTACCAGATGATAATAAAAAATTATATAAGAATAAAAATAAATAAAGATGGAAAATTGTTTACCTGCTTTGTTTGTTATCATTTCTCTGTAAAGTTTTCAGAGCCCTATCGACATTGTTTCGAGTTACTCTCAAAGCATATTCAGCCTGTTCAATAGAAAACCCTTGATCGACAATTTTTTGTACTCCATGATCGAGAAGCTATAAAAAAAAAGAAATTTAATCTTTCTCTTCTTATTCAATTATTTTCTCTTATTGATAATTCTTAATTGATAATGCTCGTTGCATTTTTAAATTCTGAATTACCTGTTTGTTTCCACCGCCAAAAATCTTTTTGTTCCCTTGCTTAGCAGCTTCAGCGATTGCATCTTTGCGTTGCGCCTCAAATTCCGAATTTTCATTAGTGGCTTTTTCTTTATCAGTGAGTGCTTTGAAATTCTTAGCTTGATCTATGACCTTGATGATTTTTTTTCCGAATGGAATCCAGGGTGGAGGTCCTCCTTCTTCTGCTGATCTTACTCTCGAATGTACAGACAGTTTCTATAAAATTATGTAAAATATAATCCTTTTACTAAAGTTTTATTAGTGTACAACAACATTCTAAGTCTTGTACCCTTCGAGAGAATATGATTTAATAAATTAAAAGTTTTACCTTATTCAGTTCCCATTTTTCTACAAGGTTCGCTACTTTTCCTTCGAGAACGTGTCCAATGTCAAAGGGTCTGAGTAAGATCATTCCGTGTGACGTAGGAATATTGACGGATTTTAGAAATATTTTCGTTCCAGGGGGAGTATTAAGACTGCAAATTAAAATTTATATTAGATTAAAAATTATAAATAAATTATAATTTGAAATTATTTAAAATTAATTTGTACCTCAAAACAGGAATATATTCAATTTCGATAGCCTGATAATTATTTCGGCCATCAGTTAAAGACAGTTTAAGCATTCGAGGAGCCGAACGAGATTCTTCATTACTTTTAGGAGCAGCTACATTTCTCAGTTTTTGAATTTGGAGAATTAAGTTCCCTTGGTTAATATCCGCTTCACCGCTTCCAATTTCTTTTAAATCGAGCTAAAAATAATTTGGTATAATTTTTTATTTTTAGGACTCTATAGGTATTTCGGAGATCATAAGAAGAAATAAATAATTAAGAAATTAGATTGTCATATATATATATATATATAAATTTTTTTATTATTTATTTCTATTATATCTATTATATCTATTTATATCTATTATTTATAACTATTATTTATATATATATATATATATAATTATACATATATATTTTACCTCTGCAGCTCGTTTTATTATCTTCGGGATATCTACTATATTCCCATCATCACTTACAAGACTATATCCATGTTCTGATAGATACCTGCATAATTATTAAAATTAAAACATTTGAGAAAAAACAGTGAACTTAAAAGTGAAAAATTTGTAAAAACATCTGAAATAAATAAGGTAAATGTACCAGTAATCTTGACCTAAGTCCCAGTAATCGTGACGCTCTTTTTATTACTTTTTACATATAAATTTTAATAAATTATAATTATACTTTTTATATTTTAAAATGTTTAAATTCAATGGGTTTTTATCATTAAATGTCTTTTTGAAGACATTTTCTTATCATATATTCAAGTTATGATTACTGGGTCCGCTACGATTTACTAGGACTGACTGGCCCAAAATCAAAATTAAATTTAGATTGACTATCATGTTATTTTTTTTTTTTTAATATATCATGTAACTATTTAAATCAAATATATATTGTAAGTCATGTCTGTAATAGAAAGTAATAATTATTAAAATAATATCTTACTAATTTTGATAAATCAATATTTTTCTTATTTTTTCTGACATCTAACCTAAACATTCTGATGCTCTGACCGCTCTGACGGCGTTCTAAATTTTTAATTTCCAATGTCACGTTATTTCTACACTGCCCTTGAAGTTAGGAAGATAAAATATGAAGATTGCTATTTTTGAAAAAAAAGGTTGAACCAGTAATGCGTGGAAATATCTACTCACCAGCCCTGCTTCTGCAACTTCTCCATAGCTGACATAATTTTCTTTCCAAGAAGAGAATTGAGAGAATTTAACATAAATTAACACTATATGTAATTTTTTATTTGACACCCTACAATTCTAAGAGTTTACAGTTTTCCATATTATCAAAATATTTATTTATTTGTCCAAATTTTCACTTATTTTTATTTACAACATTGCATAAACAATTGTCAACTGATGAGAGCTGAAATTCTACAATGTAATGGGTTTTTCTTACATCAATACATAATTAGAGACTATTTAGCTTTATTTTTTTGTACTCATCACTGTCCTAACAATAATTGAACTGATCGAAATAAAACGTCACAAATGGGTTATTTTGGAAATGGGTTTCATTTTGGAAATCTATTAATTTGACGAAAGAACCGCGCCTACACAAAATTCCTCTTACTCCAGAGTGCTCGAGAATATTTTAGCACATTAGCGGCCATGTTGATTTGACCAGTATACTGGTATATATATGTATATATACATAGTAGAGTAGAGGCCATGATCTAAAGGCGGCGGCGCTGCCAGTGTAAAAAAATCATAAATCAGTTATCAATAAATAACTTTTGAAACTTTAAATAGGTAGGCTTTTAAAATGTTAGTTTTATTTAGTAAGTTCTCAAATGTTAAGGGTTAAACTCACGATCTTCGGCTGGCTGACAGCCAGCAGAAAATACGTAAGAGTATGTAAGAGATGGAGAATGAAAATTTGGACTCCAGGATTTTTCACGTATAATACAAACGTAATTTACATAGTATGTATATTATTATAATTATAGGAATCAAATTTGTAGACAGAAAAATTTTTTTTTATGACTTGCCGATTTTTTTTAGTATATTTTTATAACAAGAATGCTTCTAAATACCTCAAATAATTATCATGTTATATACAAAGGAGTTAGAATTTTTTATTTATTTTAGGGGTAAATTAAACTGTGATTATCTTGTAGGAAATCACTTTTTAAAATCTGCCAAAAATTGAGAAGACTTTTATCACCTTTCTATAAAAAAATTTTTTAATCAAGAAAAATTGCAAAACCCTGCAAATAAGAAATTTTTTAAACATATTTTTCGAGCGCGCGTAACCAAG
>CAJFCO010000129.1:241222-296073 GCA_904066015.1 Synergus gifuensis | reverse complement strand
GTCGAAACGAATCGATTGACCTATATTATTAATGCATTTCATTAAAAAGTAACAAAGTTATGGTTAATTGTATTTTCAAAAATCGTGATGAATCGATTGACCTATAAGATTAATTCATTTCATTCAAAAATAAGAAATTTGTGCTTTATTGTAATTTTCGAAAATTAATTTTTTGAATATAACTACTCAAATAATCAAAATTTAATGATGATGTAAAGAATACTTAATGCTTCCTCTGTGAGGAAGCAAATCATATTTGCTTACAGGAAGCAAAGTGCTCATTGAATGAGCACAAAAGTTGATACAACTTCACAGCTAGTTTTATGCTTTCCTGTTGATTGTTTCAATTCTACACATTTATTTTGTCAATGTCAATTTTGACAATATTGACGAAACAATTAAAGTTTTATATTAAAATTTTGGAAAAGAATGTTGAAAAGTGGAGTTACAGCACATATATACTTATATATATATATATACACAGTTAAAGCACATATACTTTGGCAAATTATTGCCAAGAAATCTTAGTTCTTCAAGTCTGCTGTAATATTTTAATTTCAATGATATTATTCCACGCTTAGTACTACAATTATTTGATCAAATATTTTTAAATGTCAATCGTAAAATTTGAAATTTAAAACCAAATATGAAGGTTATCAACTATTTTTAGAATTTCACATTCCAGTGAAAAACTGAAAATACTATTGCATTTATAAAGTAAATGTATTTGATCGAATAATTTTCGATAATTTATAATGCTACTGGCAGGGATGCACAAAAGATATATTTAGAAATTTGATATATTGATGAATAGATATAATATGTAAAATGATATATTTATGCATAAAGAAAAAAAAATTAGTAACTCTACAATAGTAAATCCATGAAAAGTGTATGTGTATAATATAAGCAATAATTTATTTATAAAAACAAGCATTTATTCTCAAAATTGATTAACAAATACCTTCAAATCTAATATTTCAAATGCTCGGTGATAGGTAACCAAATATATTTAAATCACACGATTCAGGGCATCTATGGTACTAAGTATCGTGTTGCAAAATTCAATAATTCTATTCTGCTCTAGGTTATATTCATTTCTGCTTTCGTTCAACAACAAGAGGTCCAACATTATCACAATGTTCTTTGTTGTGGTTTCCATGAGACCCATCACAGTATGGCCACTAGATTTGTAAAAAAACAAACAAAAGTATGTATTATTGATAGTCCTGCAATATTAAAAAATGGAACTTTCATATTTGTAACATCATTTTGGTATTCGGTTTTTCAATTTAGAGGATTACATCATCGAACACAGCTGATCCTAAAAATACTTTTCTTTAAAACTTGAAGGCCCAGATTGACTAGTAATTTCAGAAAGTAATAAAAATGTACCATTAAAACTATTATCGAATATGTAATAGACCGTAAGCAATTTCAGATCGAAAATCCAAAAGTGATTTGCATTTTGTGGTATCTGTGTCACAATGATGTTGATATAACAACCAGGATTGTTCTGTCCGGTATTCGTAAGATCCTTTTCCCTTCTTTTTGAGCTCTGCATCACTTTTGAGAACACAACCTGGCAATCTTGATGCTTTAACCGTTCCTAAAGACAACAACCCTTTTTCTTTAAGAGCCACGATTAGACTGTGAGAGTTAAATTTACTATCAATCAGCACTTTATAGTTTGTACTCGCAGTTAATTTTCACAAAGGCGAAGAACAATGTCTCCATTAAGACCAAGACCAGATGTACTTGGTAATACATTTTTCCCGAGGTATATCTCAAAATCATAAAGGATTCCACTTTTCCCACATCTTTCAAACATTTTAAATCCTACACACGGGCAGTTATACCTGCATTTCTGACCCTTTTGATGCTTGTGGGCTCTGTTCCGAATATATTGATCTAAAGAACTACTGTGGCCTTTGAAAGGAATGATCACCTCATCAACTGAATTGTACTCCTCGCTTTTTAACTTTGCCAAATTTTTACGAAGAACATCAATAAAAGGACGGATTTTATAAAGTTTGTCGTAATTTTGATGATCCCTTGATTGTACCTTGCTGTTATCATTAATATGTAGATATTGTCGTATTTCTGAAAATCTACTTTGAGACATTGCATCTGCTATTATAGAAAAACGAGTAGAGTCTTGTCAATATCTGTTAAAAGCTGGAACTTTTATCACACCACTTAGTATATATGGATTCCGAAAAATTGCTCGATTTCTCTATCAGTTACGTTGATGGATCTTCCGGATTTTTGATAGGAATAAATGTTTGTTTGAGTAGATAGCTGATGCATCATTTCGGTTGTGAAGAACTGCTTGAAATATCGCAAGGGAGAAATATCAGGAACTGCTCTTGCAAATCTGATATTGCAGTTTACATTTGAAATTTTTATGTCTCGCGATTTCCAACGCAGTGATCTGGCTTGTAGTCGATTAGAAAGAGGGGTGTCGTCTTCTGTGTCACTGTCACTATCTGCACCCACTATTTTCATTTTGAGCCCTATTTTTGGTGTTGAATGCGAAAGTGGATCTTCGAAACAATCTAAAATAACTCCTTTAGCACGAAATAGTATATCGTTTTTGTCTTCAGACTCCTCACACAAAAGATCTACATCAGATATGTCACCTTCCATCAAGAGCACTACGTCTTCGTTTCGACGGCTTGATCTTTTACGAGCCATCTTTGAAAACTAAAAAAGAACTTTGCAGGTGATCTCACCAAGTTAAGGCGAGTTCATTCACGTAACAAAAAAAAGTTTGTAACATTCACGGTAGCCGCTCAAGTCTTGGAAAAATATTCCCGGGTCAGGGGCCACCCTAAACGTTGACATTTTTTTAATATTGACGATTGAAGCATCCATTCAAATTTCTTTCGTTAGTACAGATAACTTTGGACATCTTACCAAAAGTTTTGGTGCTTTCAAAAAACACTTTGCACGGATTATTTCACTTCGCAACAATCAAGGAGCCTAAAAAGGTTCAAATACGGTAACAAAGGATTAAAAATAAAGCTGTGTTCGTATAAACTAAATTTAACCATCAGGACCAAGATTCATTCAAAGGAAAAGTAATCCCCTAAATCTCAACTAAAAAACCAAATAATTCAATTTTCGAGTTAGGGTAATGGAAACATTTAATTACATAATTTGAGAATATCACTTTCATTATCTTCAGAATGATAAGAATATATTATTTGCTCAGGAATAAAAGAAAATGCATTAAAAAACTCTTACGTAATACTTATGGATTTCAACAGCTATGTTATTTATATATTAAATTTAAACTCATAAATTATATTTTTTTGCATTATCTATTTTTACATCCATTACTCACTGATTTATGTTTGAAACTTTGAATATCTATCTAATTATTGTCAAGGTAATCTGTACTTTCTATAAAAATTACTTACATTCTCACTTCTCCAACAGCGGCAAAATACTGCTTTCTCTGCTATATTTTCAATGTCAACGACATCCACAACTTTACTAGAATCTTTTTTAATTTTGGGATTTATCATTCCGCATGGCTAAATGACAAAAAATTGAACAAATATTAACGAATATTAAAAATAACATTAATTAACTAATTATACAAGACTGTGAGTTAGAATAAATTATGATTAAATTCATTACTTAAACACCAGTATAATAATTCTCTACTAAAAAAAAAATTAACTTACTGGTCTAGCTAGAGGACAAAATGCTCTGTAAGACATGTAGCCTAACCCGGCTAACATAGCAGTTGGTGGAATCAAGCTCAGCCAATCTCTTACTGAAATAAAATATAATCATCATCAATTTTATTAAACTTAGTTTTCAAGAATAGAACGTGGAACAAGTGAAGTTAGAAGAAAATTGGAATGGACCCCGTTACTCGATATTCCAGGCGATTTTGTAATTGCACATAATCATGACAATGCAAGTAATCAAGAATTTTAGAATAACTTACCTCCAAGTCTGAACCATCCTCCTATCGAATCAGGAATCGGTAATCCTGACAAGTAGTTAGGAATCGAAACTTTAATAAGATGCGATACGGGCTCCATGATGATAACGTGCACAGTAAAATCAAGTTATAGAAGTGTAATAGAAGTAGAGTTGTATTAAAAAGCCTTGTATCTTTATGATTACGAGGATTAAGAGCCTCGAAGTAGACCTTGCTAATAATTACATACACATATACATATCACGACTGCTCACTGCTTACGGTCACTTGCTATCACTCACGACGCGACACGGGGAAATGTATTGAATATTTTTTAAACACGTGATTTTTGTTTGAGTACGACGATTTGTCTTGATTTTGATGTATGTAAATACCAATCCAGTTGGGGGAATAAGAGAATATTTATAATTCAATTGGTGAGGAGGAAAAACACTTGCAGCACTCAGCAGTGATAACAAATACACTCGACTCTCCCAATATTAACTATTAACGAAATCCAGAACAGAGGCCCTCCCAATATTAACGAAATTCCTTTTCTCAAATGTCACATCAATTGCGCATGCGCATTGCACATAAATATTATTTTCAAGAATAGCAATAAATATTATTTTCGAATAGCAACCAATCAGATGCCGAGCGCAACTCATGCGCACTGTATTCAGTGAGATTTGAGGTAACTGCTGGTTAATATTGAGAAAGGAATGCGGTTAATATTGGGAGTTTGTTAATATTGCGATGGTTAATATTGGGAGAGTCGAGTGTACATAACAGCTCATTTATAGCTGTTTCAAGATTCAAGACTATATTGAAGATCAGCCTTCACGTCAGGACCGTAACGAGGACGGGCGACCGGGGTATTACATTCGGGTATTACTAGTGATGTGCCGTGACCGTAATTTTCTGGTCACTGGTAATTTCTTACCGTAACTCGGTAAATTTTTGGTAAAACTGGTAATTCATCATTTACACTATTATTGACGCAAATTTTTAAAGAATAGCCTGCTGATATACATTTTATAAGAGAAAGGTAGCTATAATAAGCAAAAAATGTTAATAAAATAATTTTTAAACATAAAAGACAAAACTTTATTACTTTTTTCAATGAAACATAACCTCAAATTTTAAAATCGTCGGCAGCAAACTTGCATAGACTATGTTGGCAGTGTTGGCTGGTGTTGGCATCACTGTTATTGTGGAATGTCGTCTGCTTTCTTCGGAATTTATCACATTTTGGAAATATTTATACATAAATTTCAATTTTATGACTGTGTGAAATATGTTATTTGGTTACTGAAGATTAATAATTTTTCAAGTTTAATTGTTTGTTTAAAAAAAAATTTATATTTAGTGAATTACCACAATTACCAAAAATTTACCAATTACGGTAAATTTTTACGTAAAAGAAAAATTTACCGTCACTTACGCGGTAACAACGGTTACGGCACATCACTAGGTATTACTCCACGTTCCCAATAGCAAATCTTTGCCAATAGTAAAGTTCCCAATAGTAACATGTTCCCAATAGTAAAGGAGTTCTCTTCTCAATATAGTAAAGAGCGCAACTCGCATTAAGCACTTGATACCACTGCTCATGCGTTGCGTTCGGCATCTGATTGGCTGCTTAAAAATAGTATTTGATATGCAATACGCATGCGCAATTGATGTGACTATAGAGAAAAGGAATTTCTTTACTATTGGAAACGTCGAGTGTATGCAGATATTAATATCTTTGGTGTATGTAAGGTATGTAAGTTTGGCGAAAAGTGATGAGACATCATATTAGGACACATGAGGACACATTAGAAAGTTGCACCATTACCAAAGTTGGTTGCAGTCAGCTGGTCAGCAGTGTTGCAGTTGGTTGTATTTATTCCTCCTAGAACGACGTGTCATTGAACACAGGAACGAATGAAGGAATGAAGATTTTTGATAAGATATTAAAACATGTCAGAGATGTTAAACAATCCAGTGACAATGCCTGGCACGCAGGAAATTGTCGAGTTAGCGAAATTGCTGCGTCAAAACGGTGACAAAGTGTTGAATGGCACGAGCAAACTCTCTTTGTCTACAACTCTTTTGCATAACCTCAATGAATTTTTTCATAAAATTGTTAACGAAACAGAAGATCTCGAAAGCTCCTTTCAAGTGTGTAATAGTTCGAAAAACGACATTTTTCGGGATATAAAGTTTCTGCACGATTTTGTACAGAAAACGATTGGACTGAAAGTCTCTTGTAATTTGAGCGATGCTAAAGTTGAGATTGATATCAGCAAGTTTCGACATTTGAAGTACTTAGAGTTGCAGAAAGTATGTATAGAATCGACGAAAGGAATACAATGTATAAGAGGACAATTAGAGTGTGTCATTTGCGCTGGAGGAAGAGGAGTTAGCAGTATTGGCGTCTTGCTAGGTACAATTATTTATGACTAAATAAATTTAAAAATGATAGTAAATTGATAGATTTTATAGAGAAATAAAACTGTCGTCCTTTTCAGCTGCTTGTGGAGGAGATGCTGGTGTTGGATTCGTGTGGAATTCTTTAAATCGACTCTCCTTGACGTATAATGCTTTACGAGGATTGGATAAATCGCTTGAGCTCACTCCCTGGTTGCAAATTTTGGATTTGAGTCACAATTTGATATCGAAAGCTTCCGAACTAGATTGTTTACCCAGCTTAAAGTTCGTTAATTTAGGATACAATAAATTAGAGACTGTCCCACTTTTTCACAAAGCAACGTTCCATACTCTACAAAAATTAATACTCAAGAACAATTACATCGAGAATATTAATGGTAAATATGTATTTTTAAGTATGTACAATGTACCATGATGTTAAAACTGTATTAGGTAAATCTATAAGTTCCTGCGTATTTTTCAACACTTGAAACATGCTTCTTGTACTCGTCAGAATTTTTCATCAATAGAAATACTTCGAATTCTTTACTCTTCAATGAAGATAGACTGCATATAGACTGAGCACTATTAAAATTTACGGAATATTATACAATATATGAGTCACTTATTTTATGTTTAAAAATACGTACGACCTTATAGATTGACCTCATATTCAGTTCTTAATTTTGTTACAATCTTCTAGGATTGCAAGGACTTGAAAATTTGGTCGAACTGGATTTATCCTATAATTGTTTAACTGAACATAGCAATTTATGGCCCCTTGAATCAATGTCAAGTCTTTTGTGGGTGTCACTGGAGGGGAATCCCCTATCTTATCACCCTCATCACAGATTTTACTTTTTAAGACATTTGCATCCGTGTTTAAGTAGTAGTAAGGTAAAATTTAGATGTTTTTGCAAAATTATATTTTATGTCTTGTGAAGAACTAAATTAAAATGATTTTTAACAGGTTGTTTTGGATCGAGTACCACTTAAAAGAACGGAAAAAATTCTGGTATCTGAAAATCGAGGTTATCCAATAAGATCGATAGGATCTGTACCCAGAAATTATTTTTCAAGCATATCTGACTTCACCTCCGAAGATTCATCGACTTCTTTGGAGGTGTCTTTTAATGATGACTTTAACAACAAGAGACAATCTTTGGAGCTTATGGATAGTTTAAACACTAGTTTAAATACTAGTATAATTAGTATGACAAAGAGTAGAAAAAAGCAGCCCGTAAAAGAAGCTATAATAACAGAAGACGACCAAGATAGGGAAAATTCTCCTCGAAAATCGGTTTCTTTTTCGAGCTCCTTAGGTAAGTCTAATTATTTGTGTTGTTTGCCTATTACCATCTATTATTATGTATTAACATTTTTTATTTATTCACAGTGTTATCCATGGACCATTTGGAAACAAAGAGACAAATTCTCGCACTTAGAGAAAAATTTGGTGAAAATGACTGGTTAAGTAATCGAGCAGGAACTGCTGTACAAAATATCATGGGAATTGAGAGTTCAGTAAACACAGTGCCTTCGCCTTCACCTATTCCTTCAATACAAATTTTAGACTCAACACAAAATTCGAACGAAGATGAGACTAACGATAGCCATGATAAAAATACAGTAACTTACGAAACTGTAACTGATGAAAGTGTTCAAGAAAGTAGACGTGTTAGTCTCGAAGTTGAAATAATGGAAACAAATAAAAAATTACGAGAACCTGAACCTGTTTATAATCCTGAAGAAGGTAAAACACAAAATTCTGATTTTAGAAATTTAGGCATCAATAATTGAAAGTAACGTTGTCTTTTTAGAATTAGGCGATTTGTACCTGGTTCAAAAGAAGAAGAACGAACACGATCTGGAAGAGGTTTTCCTAATAGTGACTCCCGAGTAAGATTCTCTTCTACCAAAAATGTTATTCTCCATTTGCTTATTTAAAATTGTAATTCATTTTTAGAGAGGTAAAAGAAAGGGATTCTATTACTGGGAAAATGAAATTTCGTTGGTCTACGGATACAGTTTTGTCTTGTGTTTTGGGTAGAGGAACAACGACAACAGTTGATATTATTTTTGACACAACACGGAAAGATAGACAAAACAGAACATATCTCGTAGAAGCAGATGATGCAAAAGTAAGTATAGGCTTGACAAAAAGGGTAACCACAATAAAATAATTAAACGGAATAAAATTGTTTCAGGAAATAGTTAAAACATTAAGTGAAACAATAAGATCGAGAACTATAGAGTTGAAGGTCTTCAAATGTATGAAGTGTTCTACACACTTTTCTCATGATACAGAAATTTCAACCACATCCATGCTACCAGGTATGCTCAGGAAAATAACCATAAATCTTTATCAAGACCGAGAATTTTTTTTAATTTTTGGAAAAAACCTTTTTGTTATTTTCATTTAATTTTAAAAAAGTAATATCGTGATATTACTTAGTGTATTATTATTAATATTATTACTTTACCATAAAATGTTAGAAAGATACGAAAGATATACATATATCGCGCACCAAGAAGAGACTAAACCTATGCTAGGAAACACAAACGGTACAAAATCAGTCGTTAATGAATATAAAAAGCTTTAATTAACGGTCACTATGTGATTTACAATTATTTAAATTACAACTTGTTACCATCTCAGTCTTCAGAACATTTATCCTAAGACATTAATCGTAAACAAGAGGGATTTTAAGAGGTACTTACAGACTACCTTTCTGTCCTTGTCCGTTGATCTTCAGATTCTGAAATTAACGCAATTTTTATTAATTAGTTATCACTTATAAATTTCTATCGAAATATTTTATGACTAAAGGGGGTTGGATGCAAGTATATACGTATCTTAAAATTCGAACTCTTCATTTTACTTGACAAATAATTTAATGTTTTTTAACTGATTTGTATGTGATACTTATTTTTTAAATAAAAGTGTACATATAGAGCGAAAAAATTTATAATTTTAATACTTTTTCTATAAAATAAGACGATTGACTTTTTATATTAGATCTTGAATTTTTCATTTTTGGCCAAAAATATTAAAAGTAAACTTATTTCGCTCTATAGACATACATACATCTTTTTTCAGAAAGAGTTTATCTGCAGAGCGAAAAGATAATTTATTCTAATAGTTAGTAAGTAAAACGAGGAAATTCAATTTGGGGTTAGAACATGAATCCAGCACCCTTAATTTAATATGTAAAATCAATAAAAACAATGAAATCATGGATTACCTCCTTCGATTTTCAAAATTGCCCAGTAATCTCTTGATAATCCCAATTGGCTACACTTAACTTTTAAAATCAAGCAAAAATTATTAATAAAATTATTTGTATTTTTTGTTTCAATTCTCCAATATTATTTATACTTTTTTAAAAAACAAATTTCGAATCTGCATAAGAGCAACAATGGCGTTCGCAATGCACACTTTAATGTACTTTCCCGTCCGAAAAGAATTTCACGAAATCGTGTTGAAAATTTTCAATCTCCTAAAAGCACTTAACAAGCAACAAAATATTTCTGAAAGTCAGTGGACTCTCGAATTTGTCGCTTAGAACTCGAAATCTGTCCATTTTTTGAGCCAAAATACGAAATAAAATTCGAATCTTTACACGATAATGGAGTTAGCGGAAACCGCGGAAACAAATCGTGTAACCTTTAAAGCCCGTTTATCGAGATCACTAAATCACGAAAAATTTCATTCCGATTTTCCAAATTATTCGTAAAATCTTGATCAGTAGTCAATCCGACATTCAAATCTAATCAAATTTGTTTTAAAACCTACGAAAACTGCCCATTTTTGACCTGAAATCACGGAGCAGGACGTAACGATTCCGATTCCAGGAGAGCAACTAGTCATGACATGACGTCTTCGTTAACCGCCAATTGAAAGTTTAACGGTTTGAACATGAATTTTCAATTTGCGAATATGTATATTCAATTCTCTGCACTTTTTCACCTGAGTGTTCTAAATTTAGGTAGAGGAATTGCTCAAGATTTCCGAATTTGTTGTAAAAGCTCCTTATTTGCCGATAAAATTAACAAGATTAAAAAAAATTAACAAAGTTTTTAACGAATTATAAAAACTTATGGCGCATGCGCAGCGCGCGAGAAGAAGTTTCAATCGCTTCCGCAATTTGAATTTAAATTTGAATTATACTTTATTAATAGTTTTTCTTGGAGAAACGATTGAAATCAATCAATCATATTGAAACAAAAGTATTTCGAAGAATAAAATCAATTATATCAGGAGTCTAAGGAATAAAAATGTTTTCTCAGTTATATAAATAAATTCAAAAAATACGTATAAATAAATTGAGCGAATAATTATATTAAATTAATGTGTAAATAGATGTAAATTAATACAAATCTAATTTAAATGTTTTACAGGTTTAGGTCCCCCGAAGTGTCCAACTTGTCAAAGCTCTCTTGTAATTCAAGTAGACGATTTCAGCACACCAAAAGAGAATAACGAAAATAATTTAGAGAAACGTGCGGAAGCCTTGAATCTTATTCACTCTGAATCGCAATCCAGTATAGGTGAGATTTAGTTTCACCGAGACTTACGAAAATTGATTGCCTTTTGATTATAATTTTTTCCATCATATATTGTCATATTCCTATGCATGAAAGAAATTGATAATTTAAATTAATAGTCAACTAAAGGTTCTTAACTCCGTGTTTTGCTACAAAGAATGTTAAACTATTATAACAATTCCTTTGACTGTTAAAATCAATAATAATTCTGTAGAATTCTCATTTATGTTCTACCGAGTAACATATTCTTCATTATATGAGTGGTTCTCGTTTTTTCAATATAAAATTTCGATTTAAAGCTTTGATCGGTATATGTAACACACTAATCCCCAGTGTAGGTGGAACAGAGGGTGGAGTTATAAACATCACATCTTCTCTTCTGAACTGCGACTTAAAGCCTCCAGATACAATATGCAGTAAGCTTTAGTTACAATAATTAATTCTAAAGCACTCCGAATCATTTCGTTAATCTGTTCTACATAATGTGTTTTAGGTCCCACCGATACTTATGTTACGTTAAAAGGTCACTTTATCAAGCATGAATGATCGTCTTCCACCACCTAGAAATTCATCAACTTTTTCTTTTAACTTTATTACATCTTAACTCCAGTTCTCTTTAGTTGTATTATACGTTTCGTTTAATATTTATTTTTCTAGTAGAATGTAGATGCTTAATAACTCAATTATTACAGAATTATTGTACAATACTAGTCATCCAGAACCATTCCATCAAATTATTGTTCCTTATTCAGCACTGAAAGTTTAAAAAAATGTGTTTTAATAGGTTCAGCTGCTAGTCTCGAAGATTCTAGAGAATCGTCTCCTTCTGGAGGAACAACTGCTAAAAAGTCCGAAAGTGATATTGAAGTTCTGAGTAATCCAAGTCAGAGTAGTATCGAAGTTTTAGATGACGTATCTAGGTGAGTTCATCTTCTTCACTTAACAGTTTACAATGTAACTGATTATTTAATGCACGAATTGTTTAACATGTAGGTCGAATTTAACACCAAATCAGAAAAGATCTGAAGGACGTAATACGGCACCACCTTTGGTTTTAACAACTGAAACAGCTCCTATTATGGCGGGCCTAACAGAAAGTAGTTCTTCAGGTTGGACTTTACTAGAAATTTTGAGTAAAGCTGTAAAAAAACGCTATGAATCAATTTTAACCAAGCATTTACTATTTGCAGGCTCTATGACTGACAGTGTGTGTACAGCTTACGAAAATAAAAGTGTCAAGCTATGCGATATTAGTGAAATGTCGCAGACAAATGATCATGTTGAAAACGAAGCACTTAAAAATAATAATAAAAAAGAAGCAGTATTCACACCTGTTACAAATTTGACGTCTATTCTGGGAGGTGAGAGATTGAAAAAGACATCACTAATATCGCATAAGGTGTTAACTAGCTTCGCTTTTTCATGTCTCTGCATTTCTGCTAGTTGATACCTTATGTGTGATTCCAATAATATTTTCATGTTGTAAGATTTCACATTGTGCAAAAACATTAAGAGAAACTATAAATAATAGCAATTTATTTCTTGTAGAATTATTGCAAACAATGAAGATTGGAAGTACGAAAACAACTCCTGTAAAGTCGGAAGAGAGTTCTGAATTTATGGGAAGCGACGTTCATTATTCGTACACAGACTTCAATAGCGTAGATCACAGAATAAAACTTCATATCATTTTAAATATCTTTGAACAAGAGAAGGAAGAACTTGTTCTTCTGTTGCGAGTAAGTATAGGTCTCTTGAAATTATCTGTAGGCTGTTTATGCACTTTCCACTTATATATTTATATAACAATTGCAATTACTATCAGGCTGAAATGCTCGCTCAGACATCAGCGGAGACGTTTCCAGGGTGCTTAGTTTTGTCCACGTCGAAAATTTATGTACTGAAGATAACTGGACCAGAAGGGTGACTAACAATTTGGTTTTCATTGTCAGAAATTCTTTTCAAAATTGATCGTAATCATTTTT
This sequence comes from Synergus gifuensis, assembly GCA_904066015.1. NCBI lineage: Eukaryota > Metazoa > Arthropoda > Insecta > Hymenoptera > Cynipidae > Synergus > Synergus gifuensis. The sequence goes on along the minus strand of CAJFCO010000129.1, from coordinate 283,185 downwards.
CCTAACTTTAGTGAAGATCCACAACGTTGGTTATGTAAGGAAGCAAGCTGGACAATGGACAGGTTGCGTTCATTTGCTCCACTACCTTTCAAACAAGGTCTTTTGGTGCAATTAGAAATGCCAAAGAAAACTGGAGAAGAAATTCCGGACTGCACTTTGTTGTGCATTCTTCAAGATTTTCAAAGAACATCGAGCTTCTTGTTTTATCTAACTGGTAAGATTTTACTTCCAAAGAAGGATTCAGTCGATTCTAATTTTGTTTGACTAATTCTCTATAAAATTTTCCTATTTACAGAACTGCATCTACCTGCCAGTTGCGAGGTAGAATTTACAGTACCAGATCACTGCAATTCTTCCATAAAAAATGTGCTTGCAACTTCAACGAACTATCGGACAGGAGATCCAGTTAGATTACTTGCAATGTTTACATCAGTAATTGTAAAATCGGAAAACAGCTCGACGAAATTAAACAACTCTGGACTTGTTACGACATCTTCTGCTTTAATAATCCTGGAGGATAATTTGCAATGGTTGCTTCCAAATACTAAAAAAACGCCGTTCATTGCAGTGGAGCAAGCATTGAGTAATTTAATAGCTGTGGTAAGCGTACACACTGAAAAAATTAATTTTTTATTAAAGTTATTGAAAGAAAGGTACAGTTAATTAAATAATCGTTCTTACTTAAAGGACATAGAGCTCGATGCCAATGCTGAAAATGGAACTGCGACGCTCAATTTGAGTTTCTCAGACGAAATGGCCGGCGTAGAAGAAAACTGGATTATAGACTTCGTTTCAATTGGTGCAGCAGAATCTGTTATCAGTTCCCTCCAACCTCCATGGGAAGAACTATTTTCAGTTCCTTTACAAATCAATAAGAAAAATATTAAAAGATAATATATTTAATAGAAAAATTATCATATAGTCAGGGTGATCAGAGCTGATTCGCAAAAAGCTCAAAGAGTTTTAATAACTGGACAAAAAGAAGACGCATAATATTTTAAACTAGGATTAAGTTTTTCCTTTTTTTTTATATGTAAATCATTTTGTTAAAAAAAAAATAATAATAAGTAGATAATAAATTAGAAAATGAAAAATGCTAACTGGTCACCCTATAGTTATATTTTTTAAATCATTGACATTTCTTGGCATGTTAACTAACACGACTTTGCATCATTTACTTGAAGACGACTTGTGTAAAATAACTTTTATGACACTATTTATAAATTAATAACGAAAATTCCAAAGCAAAGTTTTATTCTGTGACTGAAAATCAAAGTGCTTCGATTCTGTAGACAGATTCTGTAATTATTGCGACTGTGATATGTAATATGTCTAAGATGTTAAAGAAATTGTAACAATAAGATCGCAATATGAAATTATACATTACTTGAATAAATTTCTTTTAAAAATTGATTCACCGCTAATTAATTATTGAAAATTCATTCCGGATTTTTAAAGAACTTAAAAATAGAATTTATGACTTCGACTTACCTCGGCCTCACATCATTTACAATTTATGATGATCATTGGATAACTTCTTTTTCAGTTTGAATGAAAAATGTGTCAAGAGAGGCACAATTGGCACAGACATCTACTATTCGGCCCATAGAAATTACGTAAGAAGATATTTTCATCAATTCGCATATGCGACATTTAAGCGGTCTCATCTGCAAAACTTACATAGTATTACAAATAGGCTTGACTATTCTACAAAATCATTGAAGGTCTCAAAACTTTTTTAAACCTGTAATAATTGTCTGATCAAAAATGGAGAACACGATGTGGATTTCATTTTTTATAATTGTTGTGGGTACGATTTAAATTTAATTTCTGAATAATAAATAATCTTTTTTTTTTATCAAATATCAAATATATTTTTAGTTTTCAGTTTACTCACGGAGGGGCACATCCAATCCTTCGGATACACCAAAAAGCGTGAGTTTCAGTTTTGAAGCAGAATATGTATTCTAAAATTATCATATTTTTAAAATTTCTGTATCAGTTCAGCATTTGTGGATGAAGGATCATAAATCGTGTGCTGGAAAATTACAATCGCCCATCGCATTGTCATCACTTCGTTCTATTCCTTTGCCTCTTCCGGCTTTGGAAACAATCGGATATCACAATTTTTTGCAAAATCCAGTGAACTTGAAAAATAATGGACACTCAGGTAATTTTATCTAGTATATATATATAAGAATTAACGCTATGAAAATAAAATTTTTTAAATCTTTTTGCAGTCACTTTGACTATTAATAAAGAAACAAAAGAGGGTTTGATTCCCTACAACCCTTATATTTTTGGTGCGATGCTCACTTCTGGTCAACATTATGAATTTGAAGCTCTACATTTTCATTGGGGACGCAAAAATAATAGAGGCTCTGAACATATTCTGAATGACGTTAGGTACATTAAATTATTGCAGCATTATAAAATTATTATCATTAACAAAAAAATATAAAAATTTAGATATCCAATGGAGATGCATCTCATTCATAGAAACAAAATGTATCCAAATATGCAAGCAGCATTGAATAATTCCGATGGACTCGCAGTTTTGGGAATTTTCTTTCAAGTAGGTAATACAACTAATAACGTTAATTAAAACCGCATTATTATTTCCTACCAAATTCTATTTTAGTTACAGGAAGAAAATAACCCACGACTTTTTCCAATACTAAAAGTTTTACCTGATGTTCGATGGAATAATAGTGAAGCTTCAATAAATGTACTTTTAACTTTGTCTTCATTGATGCCTTCAAACATTGAAATATTTTATACTTACAAAGGTTCTTTAACAACGCCGCCGTGTAATGAAGGAGTAACTTGGATTATATTTCCAACAGCTGTTCCTATATCTTTAAAACAGGTACAATAATTAAATTCCTTAATTCTCTGTGAGTAATAAGAATAAAAAATAATCTAAAAGAAATATATTTTCTCTCTTTTAAAGCTAAATAAGTTTAGACTTCTTTCAAGTGATGAAGGACTGCTCGCCGACAATTATAGACACCTTCAAGGCATTGGACTCAGAAAAGTTTACGTTAGAAGAATGGACTTGCCTTCTACTCGTAAATCAGAAATATTAGAGACGAATATCACAAATTTATCATGGTACTGGCAATAAAATAAAATTTTTAATTTAATAATAAAATAAAAGTTATGTCTGAAATAATAACAATTTTTTAATTACGGAAAACTCCTTTAACTCAATTTATTGAATGCTCTTCCATCCATTTCATTAAAAATAGCAGACACGTGTAAAAAGTATAATAAAATACATATAAATGAAAATATTATCGAAATCGTAATTGTGAACAAGTTCGAAAAATGTATAGAAATAATTTATTTTATAGCGTAAATTCAAGCGATATGGAAACCCGTGATAAGTTATAAGTAACAAACTTTCACTCTTAATACAAACTTCAGCACTCGTATTACATACTCCTACAAAGCTAACTTATTATAACTAATGCTGAAAACTTACTTCAATATTGTTTTCATTAGTATCTTCTAAGCCTCGAAAGATATATTTTTCGTAACAATAATTGCAAGCATTTGTTTTATCTTCGTTTTCATGTGACGTCACTGGTTTTCCTAAATAGAAATCTTACGTTTTGTGCATTATACCTCATTTAATCGAATCTGCTCGTGGATCTTGTTACAAAGGGCCTGAAAAAAGAATTAAATACAATTCATGAAGGATTATGGATTTAAAAATTAATGATTTAAAATAAGACAAACCTGTCTTAATTGATAATCAGGAATGAGAAGGAGTTTTATGTGTTCTCCGTTGCTAAAGAACTTTCCTAATTTCTTTTTCTTCTGCATATCTTTGATGCAAAGTTGAACGCCTCTTTCGACTACCGATGTTAAATCACTGACTTCTTGCCACGTATGTGACCAATCAACCTAATTAAATAAAAAAAAGATGATAATTTTACATAACTTGAATACAAAAAGTCTCTAGATTGCAAATAAAAAATTATTCTTTAATACTAACCTTCCAACCACCAAAAAGCTCACTTCGTTCTACGTAAGCTATCCTCTTGTTTGTTAGAAGAACTACATCTTTATTTATGTACAAATGATAGAAATAAGTATCAGTGTTGGCGTACTTTCCCCTCTCCAATTCCTAAAAAAATTAAATATTGTATTATTGAAGTTCATCTACCAACTTCATATCATTCTTCTGAAAATTATACAGTAATACTTGATAAGAGACCAATAAAACTTACACAGAGAATTTTATTGCCCTCGGCTTCTATCCGCACATAAGGCCTGACTAGATTGTCTTGTTGGAAGTATCTAGGTGGTCGAACTCGTTTTGTCTCCTCACTTAATTCAGTACACCTACAAATCGGAAATTGAAAAAACATTCACTCACTTTTCCTGCTTTTATCACGGTTTCAAAAATTATCTGGTTTAATATCGTACCGTCTAACGGCACCAAAAGATCCACTAGCGAAATCAACAACTCCAGCAGTTGGTCTAGTTACAAGTCCAACCATTCCTTTACCGAAACCTTTAAAAAAACCTTCCACACCCTCTTCTTTCGCACCTGAGATTGGTTTCATTACCACTCCAGTTACTCCATCGAAGACCCCCTAAATAAAAGATGTTAATAAAGATGCTGTATCAAGCATAAATCTATTTTTCAAGAGCATTACGAAATAAAAGAATAATTTACCATTACTAATCCTTTTCCACTTCGTGCAAGGCCTTCTTGAAGATTTGATGGCTGCTTATTAAGTTGCTCCTGCCTTTTTCTTTGATAATCTTTATCAAATGTCAAAGCCGCAAGACCTTTGCCTAAAATTGATCATAAAAATTGTACTTCAACTTAGAAACCTGGTAAAAATTTTTTTTTCTATTTTTTAGAATTTAGCTTACCCATTGCTCCTGTGATTTTAGACACAGCACCAGCCATGCCTCCTACTGTATGACCAAGCATACTCCTCACTCCCAGGAACAAACCCTCAGCAAATTCTCCTGGTCCTTGAATCGCTCCTTGGAAAGGCTCGTAAAATAAGTCTTCAATTCCTTTCATCGTGCCAACTACTAGACCATAGGGATTTCCGATAACATCCAGACCCAAAATTAAAACGTAGACTTGTTTAATTGCCTGTCCGACGTAATGATTTGTCGCTTCCGAAATTAACTGCTTATGTGTCATGAATACATAATCCCTCTCAAAATAAGCCAATCTACAATAATAATTAAGCAGTTAAGTAGTTCCGATATTTTCGAGCAGAAAAAAACCAATCAAAATAAATTTATTTAAAAATTGTTCATACTTGAAGACAATGTCGTTTATGTCTGTTAAAGTTACACCAATTCCTTGAAGTAAGACGTTTAGAACTTGAGGCACTCCAGACGATTCTCCGCCACTTCCAGACATTGAAAAACTAATGTGAATCTATATCAGAATATTTCAATCAATAAATTGAATATGCATTTAAGAATGAGATAACTTGTTTCATATTAAAGACGAACCTTTAAAGGAGAAAAGTGAAGCAAATCAAAGAAATTCTTTTGCTCAGCTGTTGTGATTAAATTCACATGATGCATCAGAGGTTCATCTACCAACTTCATATCAGTTTGGAAGAGCTCGCTCTGCATTAAAAGAGTATAAAAAGTGTTAATTGAATTAGAATTTTGAATAAAATTTTAATTGATATTCAAATAATTTCATAAAAAGAGAGAATATGATTGCTCACCTCTTGTGAATCATTAGCTTCATCAGCTTCAAACAATGCAACCAAAGCGTTCATAAATGCAATATCCACTTTAACGTGGAATTCCTGTATAAGAAATTTGAAGTAGCGGAATTGCTGAACAGTACTGTGTTCCAGCAATCGTTTAACTATACTGAGCTCAGCAAAGGGCTTCATAACTATTAGAGATTACAATATTTATTTAATATTTGTAAATCTATAACCAACATTTAAGAAGAAATTTAATACAATAATATAATATACATTACCTGTACTCTGAGTGACACTCTTTGGTGGAGGAACCGGTGCCAAAATGACAGGGAAGATACACTCAGAAAGTTGATTGTCAATCTGAAGTTTATTAATCCTCGCGTGCAGATGGACTTGATGAACTGAAGTTCGATATTGAATCCACAAACCAGTTTGGAAAGTTCGTCGTATATATCGACGATGAGGTCTTAACATCTCCATATTCAAATAATCCACCTGTAAATATTTATTATTACATACATTAATGTAGAACTCTACAATCTTTAATTAATAGACTTCTGTGATGTTCCCAAGTTACCTCAAATTTAGGTTCAAGCATTACATGATACGGTGCTTCTTTATCAACCTGCAGTTCTCTGATATAACGCTGATATCCTTCTTCGATAAGGTTGACTTCTCTCGTGTTTAAAGCACGCCAACGATTTCCATTCGATTTCCGAGTTTCCCAAATAATTCCAGAACTAAAAAAAGGATTCAGTTTTGTTTATGTATTTAAGTTGAATAAAAAATATTCTTATAAAAAAATTACTTTACCTTGCAATACACATGTAGAGAAGTTCTGCTCTAGTGACATTGTTTACGAGAGATAAACCAACTCCGTGAATACTCAAAGTTATTTCCTGATCAAGAGTTTCAAGATCACCAGCCAGCTGGCAATCTTCGGCTATTTTCAAACTTGTTGTAAACAAAAGTATTCTTTGAGTGCCATCGAGAAAAGAAACATAGTATACATCTTCATCAATGTCTGGTATTTGGAAAGTTCCTAAATTGTCCTTTATTAAAAATGAAAACAAACATTAGCCTCTATGTACATATTAAATTCGTGATTTTTAAGTATAATTTATAAAATACTTTTCTGAGATCATCTTCAATTTCTCTTTTGTCATTGTCCTCCCATATTAATAGTTTTGGTCCAGCTGGATTTTCCCACGTATAAAACATTCGATTAAATGATTGAATAGATCTGTGTAATAGTAAATACAATATAAATACCACGGGGGTAAAAACTATGCAAATAATAATTCATATGTCAAGATTATTTACATACTTAACGTTTATTGATCCTTTTTCCCATAGATTGATTGTGTGCGAAGTGTGATTGATGATCAAAGCAGGAGCATTTCCTGGATTGTAGGCCGATAATGAAATATATACTCCACCCTCATTGATTTGGATGTCTACATCTATTCCTCCATACTGTTAAAATGTTTGCAAAATCAGATTAGAGATTAAAAGAAAATTTATATTTTAAAATATAAAACATGAATGGAGTACCTTATTGTCTAATTTCAACAAAGTGGTATGAACATTTGTGTAAAGGAATGCTGCAGTCTTCTCAGGGTGGCCAGCCACGTTTGCCTTGAGTGTTTTATTTTCATGATCTGAACGTGGCCATAGAGCAGTACATTCTCCAGGTGGCACCTTGAAATAAACAATAAAAAAAAGAAATATAAAAAATATAATAGAGTAATTTAAAAACACTTTATACGAACTGGAATGATAGGATCAGCTGGTCGATCTCCTTCTTGACATTCGATAAGGAAGCTGGCGTTGTTTATTAGAACGTAATACGGAGTAAAGGTGATTTGTTTCGTTAAGGAGTTGTAGGTCAACTGATTATGTACCCCAATCTGAAACATATACGAAGTCTTGGTTAATTTAAGTCTTAAATTTTTAAATGTAAATTTCGAACGTCAAACAATAAACCTTTAAAACTGATTAATTACCTGGTAACTCATATTATTGTATTTACACGAAACCACTCCTTTGCTTCCTGCTACATCGATAGAGAATTTATCCGACCATTCTCCATCTTCGACTCTGATCATCGCCTTCTTCTTTCCAAAAAACGCTTTTGATTTAAACGAAAAGAGGATTGGTCCTTTAAAATGTTCTGGGTGGTACAAAACATTAAGCTGATCCTCTGTACTCTGAAAAACATATACAAATAATTTTAATTGTAGAATATACATAGGATGAGAGTGCAGAATTTTAAGTATTTGCAAGTTACTGGATGATTAATTACATTAGACTAAATTAATTATAGAATAATCGACATTGTCGTATATTATTTTACCTATAATGAAGAAAGTTAAATAAAATTATATTCCTTTAATTTTGGAATTACCTTACGGCCGAAATAAGGAATTCGTTAAAAAAAAGTTATGTTTCCAAACTCCTAATTCCTTATAAATATTTATCTAATTTTATTAATCACTTTTCACACTATTTAAGCCCTTCACCATTCTATAAAGTCTTTTCATGCCTAACAGGGGTCTATTTTATGTGTTCTATTGTGTAAAGATGTCATTCTTAGAGAGAAAAAAAAAAAAAAAAAAAAACTATTAAAAGGAATATGTATCTTCAACTTCCTTTGAGGCACAAGAAATTGATGATTTAAATCTTCAGGAGCTAAAAATGTTGAGGCCAAGCTTTATAACACATGTTACAAACATTTAACAGCCACATAAAGCACTTAGACATTACAGAAGCGTATTTTCTCTACCTTGCATGGACTCGAGTGAGGTTTTCCAGCTTTACTTGACTTCTGTAAAACAATTAACACCCATGACAGTTTAATAGAGATTAAGTTTACAAATGAAAGAACATTCGAAAAATAATGCACTTATGATTCATCTCATAAGTTACTAATCGTAACTGCAAAATAAGAATTAGTGAAAAAGAAGCGCAAAATAAGTCTCTTTTAAACTGCAAGTGATGTAGAACTGTAATCCTTCTTTTAGATTTAAAAAGTAGAATTCAAATTGAAACTAAATTAAAATGTATTTTCAAAAAATAAAATAAAATTTCCTAACCTGAAATTAAATAAAAGCTACCTCATTTTATAAGTCGTAGAGTTTAAAATGTCTACTGTAATTTTTTCTACAATAGTAAATTAAAAGTGTACTTTAATTTTTGACAAAGTTTTACTTAACTCTGTATTAAAATTATAAATAACTGAAAGAAATACAAAAAGAAGTACAATTTTCATTGCATGCGAAACTTAATTAGTAAGCTAATTAATATGCTACCGATTTTATCCAAAAACATAAAAATAATTGCGATTATTCAGGAAATTAAAAAGTATAATAATTAATGTTTGTTAGTTAAGCAAAAAATAATAATTGACAAAATAAATTATACTGACTCTGTATGAAAGCATCAATCCAGTCTTATTCAACATCCAGAATGGACAGTAAAGAGCCATTATTACTGAACCATGTTTGAACGATGAATGAATTCCTAAGTCCATGACTACTCTTTGTGCACTGTCAAATGATTCAAAGGACCAAACCGAAAACTCTGGTGGGTCGGTAGAAATATCCACATTACAAGACCAGTCTTTCTCCAAATACTGAGAGAGCTATAAGAAATAGAAAATATTTTTATTAGGATACGTTTTTGTATTTATTTAAGCTTTAAAAAAATAGATCTCACCTTGATAACAATTGTAGATTTACTAGGATTGATAGTAGATAGTTGCAAAGTCTTACTAGCTTCTATATTTGCTTCTTGTGCAGTGCCAGCTTGGCGAACGGTAATATCAATCGGTAGGAAATTTTTCAGATACACTAATGGATACAAGTGAACATTGTAAATTGTGCTTGCCATTGTGTGTCGAGTAGTATTTTCAAAATATACTTGTTCAATTTCGCCCACAGCCTGAAAATATAAAGATTCAATAAAAAAACATTTGCCTTAATAAAATACCAATACGAATTGATCTCAGAAAAAAGTACCTGTACATAAAATGGTTCGCTTTTTTCATCCTTACAGCGAGGCTCGCATTTCAAAAGTTTAGTCATGGATACAGTTTTTTGTAAATCCTTCCAAATAAATGGTTCTATTGAAACCATATATCTGAAAACAAATTAGAGAGTTAATTATAAATATTTAACCAAATGTATTCAATCGATCGTAATTTACCCTCCAAAAACTTACCCTGAAACGCTGAAGAAAAGCCAGTAAATATTTGTTGGAGTGTAAACGGCATCCAAGGGAAGATTTAAGCGTTCATCAGGATACACAGTTCCCACTCGTTCAACCTCATTTCCTCGTTTTGTCATGTAATACACAGATATCGGTACGTTAAAATGGTTGTAAACCTGAAAAACGAAATTTATAGATAAATATATGTAATGCTTAAACTCATTTCAAAGTGGTATATTTTTTTTCGTACCTGTAAAACACTTCTCAAAGTTACGATAGTGCTACCCTCATCGACTACAACATCTGAAACTATTCCCCATTCTTCAGAACCTTCTTTTCGATGTTTTAAAGAAAAAAATCTCTTATCTGCTGTGAGCACTGGGATTTCTAATTTGCCTTCAATACCTTTAAACTAAAAAAAATTAATTTATTAATTTATCTTCAAATAAATATAAAATGACTGCTAAAGATATTTTGTATTTTACTATACCGAAATAGTGAACTTGTGATGAGAGTTTTGTTTAACGTGCTCTGCTCTAAGTTCCTCAAGCAATTTAACTTCTTCTTTTTCAAATTCAGGCGCCAATGCTATTGAAGCACCAGATTCGAGAAATACTTCCGTGTATAGAGATTTATCATTATCCATCGATGCTACTGCTCCTTCCATCACCTGCTGAATTCAACATTTTTGTACAAAGAAATGATTATTAATAGAAAAATGTAACGGGGAATATTACCTTAAAATAACCATTTTCTAAATGAAGTCTAATAGACAAACCAGTCTCATTTTTCAATACATAGGGAGCAATTTTACTTTTAATCGATTTTCCACCTGGTGCCATTGCATTTGAGAAAGCATTTCCAAGTTGCTTTAATAAATCCAAACATGTCTTCGTCACAGTAATTTCCAAGTTTTCCTATTTTTAAACAAAATTAAAATTAAAACTGAAGATATAAAATCACAGTTTAAACGGAAATATTTCGAAAGACTTACGGTTGACACGACATCAATAGACATTTTTGAAGATTGGTGTAACTCTTCAGGTTCACTATCGGAACTTGGCGTAAATGCACTTGCTCCTCTGGACTCCTGAGTTACATCATTGAACTGAATCTGAAAAATAATATTAGAAATTAATTTCTCTTTTATTTCCAGAAGAAAATTTTGATAAATGACTAAAAAATCAAAATTGTAAAACCTTCGTTTTCAATTCCCAAGGAGTTGATATTCGCTTCCCTTTTTCTATTCCCTCTATTGGTTCAACCAGTGGTTCCCATAAAGCAAGACGACTGTTGTAATAGGCCACCACTAATGACATTGTGGATTCTAAACTCATCTGCAAATAATTTCGAAATTAGAAAAAAAACTAGTACAATTACAGAATATCAATCTATAATTGCTTCATCCTTGAATTAGTTTGTAAATTAAATTTACTAACTGTTTTAGTACTCCAATCATTAATAGTGCTCTGAAAACCTAAATGGAATAGAAGCATAGGCAGAGTTTTGTTTCCAACTCCCGCTTCCAACGTTAGTAGAATCACAGGCGCAGAAATGATCGCCAGTTCTGGTTTGTAAACTGTTATACATTCCTCATCACTCAAGATCATATCTTCAATAGCTTCTACTCCAAACTCTGCAAATATTTCCATTGTAAATACAAAATCACTTTGAGTTTGTAAATTATTTATTAAATAAGACTGACCAGTTTTCAGGAACCAAAAATCTTTTTCATCGTAAGGAGTTATCAACCAAAGTCCTTCATGACTAGGACCTGGTTTTTCAACTTCACTGTCTTCTACATCTTTCTTAGTCACTGTTTGAACAACTTTGTTCAAAATTTCTATAACTCCTGGCGATACTGAGATGCGAATATCTGTAAAGCGAACGTCCATGTGCAAACCTTCACCTTCAGGCGTCGAACCTGCGACGCTAATACTACAAGGTTTCAAAACCTGTAAAAATTAAATATTAATAAAACAGCTGAACATATAAATTTATTTTAATTATACTTAAAAAAATGTTCTCTTACTTCATACATCGAATCAGCTCTTTTATCTGAATTATAAATTCCAGTCGTAATCGATAAGTCTTTGATAGATCCTGATATAACTTGATGTTCTCCCATCATTCGTACTTTCAGTAGTATTTCATTCTGCCAAAAATAATTAAATGAATAATATTATTATTTAAAAAATTTTAAGAAATATAAATAAAAGAATAAACATACGTTTAGAATAATGCAATTAGAATTAATATCGTCCATATCTTCAAGAAGAATTATATCAGGTTTTTCAATATGTATATTAACTGTAAACTTCAGTGGATCTGGAGATACAGTTTGCACTGTCTTTTTCTTGCCTATCGTCTCATGAGCTTTTAGGGCTGCTTGAGGAGATGGCTGATTGGAAGATTCAGCAGCAGTCGCGAAAAAATCTTTAACTTTCATCAAGTAATCTAAAGAGACTATTATGCTGAAGGAAAACACACGAACATCAACTAAAAGGATTTCAAGCTTATTAAAAAAAAAGACCATTGAAAATAATAAACTTATTAAAAGTATTTCTAAAATTAATTCACCAAAGATATCACTTGGCCCCTTTCTTATAGTCACGTCCAACATACTTCTAACAGGACTCTTTTCTTTCTCGTAACTAACGTCACCCATATATGGGACTTCTGAAGTTCGTTCCATGATTCTAGTCAAGGATCCCTGTCTAGAATGTCTAGTATCATCCAAAGTACAATTCATGAGGATAACGGAAGTTGCTAAGAGTCCATCGTCAAACATTCGACCTTTTAGTGCAAAGTAAGTCAAACTGAACTTTGCTAATCCATTTTCCGGAAGGTGTAAGGGGGAACTTTTTGATTTAAACTACAAAAAAGTATGCATGTTATAAAAAAGACAAAATACATTGATAAATAAAATTCTGATTAAAATTTACCAGTTTTGATCCTCCCATAAATAATTCTATCTCAAGACTATCCATTATAAACTCAAATTGAATCGATGTATGAGCCTGCTTCTGCTCTTTAAGATCTTCCGTTTCTATCTTACTTACAATTTCAGCTTCAGTTTTACCTGTAAAACATTTTAAAATAACACTTGAATTCTGTTTATTCATGATATTATCATACAATTATTTTGAATGACAAAACATCTACTTACAAACTGTATTCCTTCGGAATTCATCGACCTGTTGTGACTTTCTATCATTTCTAACAGTCACTTGATTAGTTTGTGGCTCCTCAATTGTCTCTCCTAAATTTTCGCTTAATACCTTCATAATTATTCCATAATCTTCTTGACTGAGCAACAAATTAATTTTATTCAACCGTCCTGACATATCGATATCTGGAACGGATCTAAACCACGAACTGGATAAATTTCTCTTCAAAAGAAGAGTGAAGCTCACAGGCTGAAGTAAAAGCACTTCGTTTTCCTCTGCGAATGATTCGATGTTCAATGTTACCCTAAAAGAAAGGACTTAATTTAATTTCTTAAATATGAACATTCTAAACAAAGACAATGAACATACGCACCTTGACAATTTTAAATTCTGCAACTCAACTTTCATTTCATCGATTACCGGGGAGATGCCTGAATCAGTATTCACTTCCAATTTTTTAAAAACATTGCAGATCGTAAGATTACCCATATCTAACATCAAACAGTGGTCGCTTTTTGAATTCTTTGGCACGTAAATAACTGGAGCCTATGCGAAAAATATAATTTAAATCTTTTATAATGAAAACAATCAGATGTCAATAAATTAATAATATATCATAACTATTTACCTTAATATTTACAGATAATTCTATACGAGTCGCTCTTTCTTGAACATCTTTAATATTTGACTTTGCTGCTTCAGCCGCAGCTGCTGAAGCATCTTTTATAGCTTCTTGAGCAGTTTGAAAGTTGTTTAAAAAGTTCTAAAAATTATTTCAAATTAGATGAGACAATCGACATTTTTTATTCGTAGAACAATTAAAAATATTACCATTACACCCGTGACGAAAGCATTAAGGAATACGACTCGGTGACAGCCCATTATAATTTTAATAGACATATTATTCTTCTCAGTTTCCCACTCTTCTAAGTTATTCATGATGGCTTGAATCTGCAGTGCTTCTGTATCTTCTACTGACACGATCTGTGAAAAATAGACTCATTAGCAATAGTAATACACCACATTTCTGTAAATACATTTATTTGTCAATATCCTTTTTACGTTTTTATAAACCGATGAGTTGTTAAGATCATTGATGCTAATCGCAAAGAGATTAACATTCGCCTGCGAATGTGAAGCTTTCATAATATATCCAGCAGTAATTCCTTCTATGAAAAAGCTTGCAATGTCTCTAAAATCACTTGTCACTTTGATACCGATCGTTCCGATTTTAGCCTTCACCTTGAAATCAATTATTTCAACGCGTGCTTTTTTACGACCTGAAAATATGAAAAAAATGTACACATTTCACAGTTTATATTCTCCTTGTTCTCATATAAATTCCAAAATATAAAAAATACTGACGAATAACTTTGCCACGTTGTTTCTGAATTTGTTCTTTAAAGAAAGTAGTAGCATCTTCTTGAATTGTTGACAAGTGAGCAGTACGATTAACTTTTAGCTTTATCTTCTTCTCGTTCACCATTGCAGTCGTGGCACTTATTTTTTCCTAAATAATGAAATTATTATTTTTTAATCAAATTTCATTCAACTCTCTAATAATTTAATTTTAAATTTTTACCTGAATGTTGGATGCAAACTTTAAAACATTGATGAGTACTTCTTGATGAAGTAAAACTTCCAAAGTTGTGAATTCCATTTCTAACAATTGAGCAACAGAACCGTGTCTAGTCGTAAATTCTGGAGACCGTTTATTTACATTCACGAATCGGACGATAATTAAATATTCTTCGCTTCCAGTCGTCATGGGAGTATTCACAATGAAAACTTCTCCAGTATTGTGATACTGTTTGACTTGAATTCCACCCAATCTCAACATCACTTCCTGATCATAAGTTCTTTGCAACATTTCCGCTTCTAATTTTAAAAGCTGCAATTTCAAGAAGGGAGTTGTTTGGTGTTCATTTTGTTTCGAAATGTTTATAGTAAGCTCTTTCATAATAAATTTCGCTTCTAAATCCGTCGTTTGTTTAACAGGTGAACTATCGGTGCTTTTCTCTTTTTCCACTTTATTGCTAACCGTTGTTAAATCTTTGAATATAGATAACTGTGATAAAGATTTTGCCTGGAACAATCAACAAATAAACATTCGTAAGATTATAAGTACATAGATACATATAAAGAGTGCTAATTTGAAAAAAAAATTATAAATGTACCAAAGACGACGGCATTTCTGGCGTATCATCTTCTGGAAAAGGAATACTTTGTGCGATTGCAAGTCCTTCAAGTAATCGATTTTCTAAAAAAAAAACCATTTTAGTAAACTCAAATTCGAGATAATTAGAAAATTAGAATTTGAAATTACTCAGTTACCGGTCACGTTAAACTCTACAGAAGGTAACTGTCCAATGAGTCTTATTTTTGGTAAAAGGGGATCGTCCATAATGAGGCACTTGTGAAATTGTACTTCTAAAGTAGTCGGCTGCAATATTTTCATTGGACTTACTGCATCTGATAATGCATTTCGCCAATCTTCGTTTGGCATTGATACAAGAGCCTATAATCAAAAATTAAATTAAACTCATAAACTTATTATACATTTAAAATACTTAAAACATTTAATTCTTATATTTTGAGTAAAAAACGTACCTGAAAATTTACTATCTTCAGAATGAACTTATCGTAACTGTACAATCTAAGATGTTGCAATATTTCTTTTTCGTTTTTACCCATGCTGACTAACTGTTTAACAGATAAGTGTGAGGCATCGTCTTTGGCTTTTTCGAGAGAGTGAATTTTCAAACTACCGAGATTTATAACAAATAAGGATTCAGTTCCATTGTAAAAACCACCATAAGGTATTATTAATTGAGATGCATTCAAATCGACCTACAACATAGATTTGCCTGTTAAATAATTTCTGGAAATATAATTTATTTTAAAAGAATTTTAAAAGAATTTTACCTGAATATCGAGGACGGAATGTTTCTCGATGGCATATTCAAGACCCAAGGCAGACATTTCTTTCAGGCCTTCCAGTTTGTCAGCAGCAGCAGCCTGGAGTCTAAATATATATTTAGTTGAAACATTTTTATAATGGTTATAAAAAGTATTTTTAAATTAAAAGCTGAAAAAGGTAAACTTACTGATTCAAAGTCGTGTGATCTTGAACCTTAAACAAATTTATCAATTCGATGATAGTCTGTGCGTCGTAGACCATATGCACCGATTTAGATTTTATAATAATTCTATCGCCGCACAGTTTATCAAGAGGATTTTTTTCGTATGAAACAGAAAATAAAGTGTCTTCTGAAGAGCCACCTGCAGAATTAAAAAGCGACGGTACTCTTTCTCCTTGCTGTACTCCCAACAGTTTCAAGTCACCAATGGATGCAACGACCCTGTTGAAAAATTTCCATTAAATATCATACAAAACAGACAAAATAAATTAAGAACCATAAAATGCAATAGTAGTTGAAAAAAAAATTTTTTATTCCTTAGATTCTTGCTTTTATTAATTACATTTTTCGAAATAATTTTCTTACGAAAAAACTTACGAAATTCCACTTGCTGAAGGTCTAGACTTAAAACTTGCTTGAACGTTATTAAACTGAAGATCCAAAACCTGTGGAGATTCTTTATCAGTATCAAGTACGGCAATTTGAAGTCCGTGAAGGAAAAATCGGGTATCGATCATTTCAAAAGTCTCCGGAAAATGAGTTGGAGCGCTGTTCTCTTGGTAATCAATGGCTCGATATAACTTTTCTTTTTCTTGTGGGGTCATTGCTTCTTCGAATTTCTTCACTGATAATCAGAGTAGTACACGTTAATATAATTGATTCTTTATAAAAATAAAAGAACTACATATAAGTTAAGAAATGACCAAGGTTAATAAAAGGTAATCAAAATATAGTTAATGTCTTACTAATTGCGGCTGCAGAATTTAGCCCTTCCACTTCTTCTTCATTCGCAGGTGCACTCCAAAGCCACCCACCGAACCATCCTCTCTTTGCTTTTAAACTTTTTTCCTTTTCTGCCAACCGTTCAACCTACAAAAAATTAGATTACAGAATTAAAAGACGAACTAAATTAAAATCGAGCTCAAATATGCAAATAATATTTATACGTGCCTCAATTTGAATTTGCTGTCTGATAATAACAAGATTAAAGATATCCAATTTTGTTTCACACTCCGTAATTTGTCTCTCAACATCCTCGGAACATTTTTTCGTAATTAATTTTGTTTGATACAAACTTGCGTAACTTCTACAAATATCTCGGTGATTTTTCATGTGAGCCCAATCCCAGTTTTTCTGAGCTCTTCGAACTTGCTCTTCCAATACGCATTTATATGCAAATTTCCACCTGATAGGTTACAATTTTAAATAAGAGATATATGACATTATATATTATATGTAATCTTACATATATTAATAAAAGAATAGAAGATAAACCAAATTACCAATCTTTGTAGTGTCCTCTGTAGGATGTTAGTTGAGGTTTATATTTTCTGTAAGGCGCAGCTTTATTAGCTCGATCTAATCCTTCACCCAATTGCATTAAAGCTTGATACTGACGTTTGGTTAATCCAACTCTTAGTTTTTGCATTTCGAGATCAAGCCAAACCTTTGGTATCGTATAATTACTTCCATCCGTTTCTGGTTTTGGATTCAGTTTTAATTTGGCTTTGACATTTATTGGCCCCAACACTAAAATATATAATATAATCCTATATAATATCGTGAATATTATTAGAATTATTAATATTATTAACCCAAAATATTGAATACTATTAAGATAATTTTTTATTTACAATATTGATACTCATCCGGTATACGCTCTGCAGTTGCAATCGATTCCGAAAATATCTTTAAATAATTTTCTCGAGGTTCCTTGCTGAAAAGCTTTGTTGTAGGGTTGAGATAAACAGCAAAGGCATCCATAGTGCAAAGCTATAAAAACATAAAAGTATATTTTAAAACGTTTCGCGCAAATTCATTTAATGGGGAAGTTACATGAAGCTGAGATATAATAGTACTATGCAAAAATAATTTTCTTTTTAAGTCTCTAAATTTTAAAAGCAAAAAAGACAATAATTAAAAACATACAACTTCCATATTCTTATATATCATAATATTTTTGTAAAGAAATTTTTAACTCTAGTCACCACTCACTTTGAAAATTTGTTGAATCGCATACATGTCTTTGAGATTGCCAGTTGTTAGCCAAGAATCGTTACAACTCTCTAAGGCAAATCTGTTTAAAGTAAATCCACAGGAAAAGGAGAGATCATTGAATGATATGTGATCTTCATACCGCACATGGATTCCTTTAATCTCTACGTGGATATTTTTAATCATACGGGCGATAAGTTTTTCCATCATGGAATCATCAACTTTCTCCATAGCTTGAAAATGTAAATATTTCGATTAATTTGTTATTATTAATATGTCAATGAATATGTATATATTGTATATAGATACATATTAGGAAAAAAATGAATTTTAAATTACTGGAATTCACATACATTTAAGCTCAGCCAACTGCTTGTTTCTTTCCACTCTTGCAAGTTCAGCCCTTTTGGCTTCCAATTGAGCCTTTAATTCTTTTTCTGCATCATACGGTGCCTGGTTTGTTGGTATTATTAATACAAACAAGTCTTCCACAACTGCGTCGATTTGTCCATTCCACATATCCTTGAATGGAATTTTTAAAACCAGTTTGCCTAGATTAAAATATTTGGATTTAATTTTCAAGGTCACAAAATATAGGAAATTTTAGGTACTTGTACAATAAGAAAATTTACAAACCTAATCGACCATATTCCAATTTTATTGGTAAATCTAACATATCAAGTGCACTTTCCTTTATTAACAAGTCGGTTAAGACTACGTCACCTAAAATCAAATCACACATTAACATTAATCCTCAAGCATAAAACTTATAAAACTTATAAATAAAATATTCATTCGGATAGGCTTTTAATGTACTGGAAAAACAAATTTTTATGGTATGGATGGTTGAACTTATAAGTTATACGTATAATAATTTCGCAATTAGCTTTAAAATTCACAAAAATGAAGATTGCATTCATTCATTGTTGAATTAATTAATGAATAAAGCTCCTGTATTTAGAAAAAAAGAACTAAAAAGTATAAAAACCTAATTTTAGAAATTAATTTTCTAAATATTAAGAAATTATATAATTTATTTTGGTGAGATGACAAATTAATTTATATTAATATCTGAAATTTTAAAAAATTACATTTATTAATTTTTCAAAAATCTTTCCGCGTCTCTATTCCTGTCTTTCTGTGCTATTTTTAAAATTGACCTAAGAGTATACGAGTTATCGCAAAGAATGCCGGCTTTTGACTTTATTTAATTTCAAGAACGGCCTTGAGCCACCCATAAATTTTTGACTGAAAATACTATATCTAATATGCCACCTTTGAAAGAGCGTATTAAATTTTGTATTTCGCAAGATGCTTCTTTTAGTGAATACATCATCAATACAGATTTTTATTGAGCTTATCAGAAGTGATACAAATGACATAAATGTTGCGTGACGATAAAATATTATAAAACTAAAGGGGAGTGGTTTATAGTGAGAGCATTGCCCAGAATAATCGGTTAATTAGTCATAATTTTGTGATATACAATCAAATTGTTACATATTTAAATTATTTGTCTTATAAAATAAATAAATTAAATATTACAAAATCATTTTTAATATTAATAACAAACGAAAATTTGTTTATTAGATTTGTATACATTGAAATTCCAGTAATATGTGAAACTTTAAATGTTATTTTTAAACGGCAATGAAATTCATAAATTATTTCTAATTAACAGGAAAAAATAATACGTATCCTACATGACCTTTTAACTATAGAAACAGCTAGGATGAGAAATACAAATAAAATTCTTACCACCCCATAAGCTTAATTTAAGTTGAGTGCAGTCCAAATTCTGAATATACTCCCCCAGAACTTTATTCAAAAGTTCGGCCACAATCGATTCGAAAACCATTTTGATTTTTGATGTGGCTGCTGTTGTGTGACGAAAAGGACGAAAAGTATATTTCAACTTCTGCTCTGAATAGAGCAAAAGTTACCGGGTGTGTTCTTGGGAACCTTACGACCTTACTTTGGTATAAAACACAGTTCTCTAACTCTAACGTTTCTAATCACTTTCATAGTTAACTTTTTTCACGCTCGATCGGAACGATGATATGAAAATCATTTCTTCAGTACGCGTTTTTACATTTGTTCAAAATTCAACAATTGTGACAATATGAAAAGTGATCAAGCAACTGTAAGCACACGTATGATATAACGGACCATCTGTAAATAACTGGTAAATAAAAATATGACCTCAGATTGAAGAGAAATAATATAGTCAAGGTTGTTTTGAAGTTGGGTTAAGATTAAGAATTGTCCGACAGGTCCGAATGGTTAGATCCGTTAGATTGAAACATACGATAGTATGATATATATATATGTACATACATATGTACATACATGTGTTGAAAACTGCAGCGCCTCCTGTAAAAGCCTTCCCGTGTAATTTCTTTATAATTGGTTAAATAATGTAATTATGTAATAACAACATTGGCCAATTCTTCTAAAATTAAAGTAACGAATTTGGCGCGAAATTTAAAAAATAAATTAAATGAAAATTCAATTGAACAAAATATTGAGCCTCACTAATAAACATAATGTGTAAATAAAATTTACAATTTTCTAATTACATACTGGTATATCATACATACTTTACAAAAGTAAACCAGTTTAAAAACCAACATTAATTTACGAAACATTACTTTATTACACTTTTATACATTAAAAATTAAAATAATTCGCTAGGTTACAATTATTGTCAAAAAGTAAGAAAAAAATAAATATTAATATATATTTACAAGCTTCAACATATGATAAATTTATAGACAATTCTCTTTTTGACTGCAGAAGCAGAAGTTTTGACATTTAAATTCTATCTAAAAACGCATATATCTTCTCTCTTTTTTTTACACGTGTCTAAGTATTATGGCACAATTGCTTTTCAAATACATACAGTAACATATGATTGCACGACAAGTTCTTATCAAAATAAATAATTAATAAAGTAAAGGCTTTAACTTGTTTCTGTTACGTTTTGTATCAACAAAGTCAGATTAATGATTAATCAATTTTGACTCTCGCTCGATTGTTTCTAATTGGCGGAGTACGTTACACATTTTATATTAGCCGGTTAAAAGTAACGTTATTTTATATAAGAATTAACTGAAAAATAAAAATTGTTAATAGGATTCTACACCGTTTAAGAAATAAAATAATTCTCGAGTGAGCACGTCGTGTAAATTCCGGTTCCTAACTAAATTTTAAAATTACAAATCACTGTTGAAATTTCTCCGTTAATTACAATCAAACGGAAGCAACTTTTTTAACAAATTTATTTTTTCAAAAATTTATCTTCCGGCGTAAGTGGGATTTTTGAATGTTGAGGTAGCTTGCTTGTAAATCGGATTCTCGCCCTGAAATAAAGAATATGATTATTAAAATTAATTCTTAATAGTTAAACTGTCTATTTTACATATAAAAAAATGTTTTCCAATTACCGCATCCCACTTGGCCATCATTCTCTCCTTTTCAAAGCGGGCACATTCTTGTTTATCTTTAATAGTTGCAAATGTTTTCCACGCTACTAAAGCTGCAACACCTGTTAGTACAACTCCTGCAACAACTGCTAAAACTACACCCAGTAAATAAATTTCAGGCGGACATTGGTCAGGTGTTTCTTGAGCTTGAACTACCAGTTTTGTTTCATTATAAAAGTACATGTAAGTGTAAGTACAATCATCGTCGCCTTTGAACTGACAAATAACTTCATCCTCCTGAATTAAAGTTTTGTCAATTGTTTCAACACGTTCTATTGGGAAATCTGTACAGTTAGCTGCACATTCTTCTTCTGTGAGATTTCCAATTTTATGAATTAGACACATAACGCACGGTTTCAATTCTTCGCATCGATCCTTGCACGTAGGACATTTTTGACAATATGATCCTGTATATTTGATACCATTTTCTTCACGACATACACATTGTCCACATTCACATTTTCCCTAAAAGTAAAAAAAATCCAATTTTAAATCGACACTGATTTTTCATAATAAATAATTGGCTTTTAGGTACTTACTTTTCCTGAACATGGGATCTTGGTTCCTGGCTGTATGCATTTTGCAGTCGATGTTGTGCACTCGCAGGCAGGACCTTCCCAGCCTGGTAAACACGTACATTTTCCACAGTTACATTTTCCATGATCAGAACAAATTTTATTATCTCGCCGATCACAAGAAAAATTATCGCATTCACAGAAAGGACCAGTTATGACCTGAAAAATAAAAAAGAAAAAAATTGTAACACTTAAAAAACTTAAAAAGAAAAAAGCAAATAAGCATTTGAGTATTTTACTTACCATACCCTCACCAGGAGGCTGGTTGCATTCACATTTACCACAGATACATTCTCCTCTTCCTGAGCATTCGACCAATGACGTATTATAACGTCTACAATTTTGAATACTTGTATAGGGATCCTGTGACTTGTTATTACATTCACATCTTTTCCCGAAGAATCCAGGATAGCACTCACAAATTCCACATTTGTATGTACCACTATATCCACATTTTGGGGAATCTATTTCATAATTCGGATCCTCCGGTCGTTCACAGTTACAATCGCAAATCATTTCCAAATTTATTCTTAGAGATTCATTGATGCCTACCTAAAATTATAAGATGAAGAAAAAATAGTTGAAATAAAAATTTTAAACAAACATCCTACTATATTGTTAGGGTGGCGACTTGACTTGACCGGGAAAATTGAAAAACTTGACCGGGAAATGACCGAGAATTTGAAATCATCCGCCCAATCGACACCCTGGTAGTTTATGTTCTTACAGGGTAGATCATAAATGTTTGATTCCACTCCGATCTGTTCTGAGGACAATGAGTAGCAGTAATTTCAGCTACAAATTCCACTTTGTCTCCCTTCTGCAATTTATCACATTTAGTGGTCTCGACTAGTTCTCCATTTTTGTTAAGGCATTTAGACGAGTATTTAATTTTTACGGCATCACTGGTGGCTGTGTCTCTTATTTCCACTGTACTTCTAATTTGATTGTACTGCTCTTTAATCAATTCAACGATATTACTGGAATCATTTGATAATACTCCAGCAGAAGATCCTTCGATGAGTGAACAAAGACTCGAATAAGTACTCATTTCTCTTTTCGTAACTGCCCAGATAATGTTAACAGCATTTTGCTTGACCTTCTGATTGATTTGAAAAATGCTCGGGTAATCCTGAAGCGATGAATGTGTGTACATTCCAGTATAAGGATGTAAATGGCACAAGCCATCGTTAGGCCTTATAATTCCACCAAGTTTACCATCACCAGCAAAGTGAAAACTGGCATCTGTTGAAAATACCAGTAGCTTACGAGCTTTATCACGCCAACCAATTTCCTTTTTGCAAACTATAGCTTGCATAATTGCATCAAATCCTCCTTCTGGCGCGTCCAAATTTCCAGAAACAGAAGCATCGCGTACCAATTTCTGGAAAATATAAATGAAGGTAATGAAAAAATTCTGGAAAAATACTATGAGCTTTAAATTGTTTAAACTTTAGTAAAAAATTGACCGACCGAAAAACTGCTGCTATCGTCCGAAAGTGACATAATGTGTTTGTAACCATATGGAGCAGCACAGGCATTACATGGTTCAATTAGCCTGTTTAAAAAATAGTAATTAGTCCTTAATTAAGAAATTGACCTATAATTTAATATAATATTAATATATAGTTTTGAATGTTTACTTTTGAGGTACGACGCTCACATAAGGCATTACAACTTTATCAACAAAGCTACCAAAGCCCAGACGAAAATTACTTGTAAGACTACTCATTTCTCTCACAAGTGTATCTCCCAGATCTGAAAGTTTTTCTTTGTCATCTTCCATTGATTTACTTAAATCCATGAGATAATAAAGATCGACTGGATAATCCTCGGCTTGAGAAATTGAAATTCTTACTTTTTGAGCTTGATCTAAAACAGAAAATTGTTGTTTTATACTTAAGGACAATTTAAAACGTATAATTAAATAATAAAAAAAAATAGTTGATTACTTACTTATTCTGACTTTTATGTTAACTTCCTGGGGTGCTATTTGAACTGCGTCATTTTTTCCAGCACCGCAACAAGTTGCATTAAATCGTGAGGATTGTGATTCGGTTTCAGTTATACTTGATTGCCAAAATTGAGATTCTGAACTTAAATTGCGGTTTTGAACAATACTAAATTCATTTCCTGGGGAAAAAAACTCTTGCTCGGGACAAAAATTGTTTGTATCTACGCCCGAAGCATAGAAGCACCGGCGATCACTCATATCCTGAAAATTTAATTATTCATTATCAAAATGCCAAAAAGTAATATATAAAAAATTTATTGTAATTTAAATACTATTTTGAAAACTTACTGGCTTCATACACCAACCACAAAATTCTGTTTGAATACATTCATGACAAGTTTGCTTGCTGATGCAATTGTTTGTACCTGCTGGAAAATCTGCCTGCACGTACAACAAACATAATATTGACAATATTATAAATGTCCAACTTCTGCCAAACATTTCTAAAAAAAATAAATATGTATAAATAATAAATATTCATTGTAGTCGCTCCACTGCTATTAGAACCGTTCTTTTACAGATACTATTTAAAGTATTATTTGTTATAAATACATTACAGATATGAAATTAAAATACATATTCCGCGTAATACGAAATTTAATTTCAAATATGCAACAAAATATCTTGACATGATAGCTTTTTTAAAAAAAAAAAAACATTTTGAATGGATTTATAATACAATACTGCATCAACTGTGGAAGCGTTTCTATAAATAATCATGCGTCAGATTTTTTTCCGAATAATCTTTTTAATATTATTTCTTAAAAGTAAAAATTTTGCATTTATTGTTTTTAAATTATTCATAGAATAATAAAAATTGAAGCTACACAAAAATTGAAACTGGTATTAGATGATAAAATAAAATAAAAAGATAATATTTTAACTGATTATAGAAAATATAATTTAATATTAAGATGATGAATTAAATAATTTAGAAATGAATAACACCTCTATTGATATATTGAAACAGTAAATTAATTTATAAAATTAATTATTTAAACATTATTATTTTCGGAACGAAGTATGAAATGAAAATTGGGCGTATTATAAATGTGAGAACTAGT
Organism: Synergus gifuensis; assembly: GCA_904066015.1. NCBI lineage: Eukaryota > Metazoa > Arthropoda > Insecta > Hymenoptera > Cynipidae > Synergus > Synergus gifuensis. The sequence goes on along the minus strand of CAJFCO010000129.1, from coordinate 257,825 downwards.
TTAGTAAAATAGAACGGCTATTTTAAATACTCTATTTTAGGAATAATAATCATTTTACGTCAAGAAAATAGAAAAATTTAAATAATCCTTTTACTGCTTTAATTTAAAAACTCGTATAGAGCAAGGACTTGTTTAAATGACTGTGACGAAGCATCAATTTTTTATACATAATATCGATCTACATATATTTTCCAAGGGATAATTCTTCAAGAAAAATTAAAAGAAAGTTCAATTTAACATTTAAAAAAAAAAAAAGATTTGGGGTCTTGCATATATACCAATTTTTAAATTCAGTGCCGTCATGTTTTTATTTACATATCAGATTACTTTTGCTCTAAAAAATTTCATTTACAAGGGTGTAGTAGATAAAAAAATTTGTTATTAAAAAACATTTAGCGTTACTCACTTGGTTTTTAAAATAAAAAGAGCACTTTAACTTTGAAACATGACAAACTTTCACAAACTTATGTTTTTCGTTATATATAGATCACCATAAAAGGTAACCCACGAATGGAGTTACACAGTATCGAGTCACCAGCCCACCCGTCTGATCAAGACTCACTCTCTTTCTACTCCAGCCGCCGACGACGTAATATTACTAAACACTCAACGTGAAGGCAACTCAAGTTCATTCACAAAAGGAAAGGTATATAGAGGAGGATCAGTATTTTCAGATAAAGCCCTCAAAATCCTTTTTTTTTTTTCCTGTAATAGGAGCTATGATGTGGAATGAATTTATCTATTTTTATCACAAGGTCCAGAAATAGATATAAGTTCACAAAAGAATTTTAATATTCTGTATATGAGTTGACTTCAATTCATAAGGAATGTATGGAAAGAAATGTACTATGTATATACACTTTGACTGTAGCCGGTTCCACCCACGATGAAACCCATCTATCCCTTCTCTTTTTAAAATTAAAAGAAAAAAAAAAAGAACTCGGAGTCAGTCCCAATGATAAAATAGGCCAAATATATTTAGTAATTAGGTGAACAACGGGGAGATAAATAAGTAAATAAATAAAACACTTGTCAGTAGAGAAGTGATTTGCTAAATTTTCAGCAGTATAAATTTAAATGACGAACAATGAGTAAATAAATGTGCTAGAGACAGTTTAAAGTAGAATTGAAGTATTTATTATTTGTTCCTTAATAACATAATGTTATCGTGATAGTCAAACATAATTGAAATGATAATAATGTTATGATAAACTTATTGGTATCCAGTTCTGAGCAAATGTTAAAAATATTCTTTTCTTTATGATATAATTGGACATTTATAATTATCGTTATTGCGCAGATCGATAATTAAAATGCGCAATCATTTGTTTGTCACTTTATTATTACAAATACAATTCACCAGTATTATAAATATTCCCTCTAAGTACGACAAAATGGAATACAAATTAGATCTTACGATCATCAAAACTTTGATTTTTCCTTATCTTTAACTTTACAAAACGACATATATTATGTAATAAATTAGTTTAGAATACGAAATAATACAATATTTTGTTAATGGAAGAATATATTCAATTTTATGTTATTGAAAAAGAAAATATATTGGCACCGAATCTTTAAAAAATGGATCAACATATTCCCTTTTGTCGAGTTTCTGTGAATTGGACAATTTTTCTAGAGGTACTACTGTATATAAAACAATCAAACGCGAAAGATTCTTAACTTTCGATTATTAACATTCACATTTATGGGGGTTTTAAAATTTCCCAGCCTGTTCTATCACCGTTTCAACACCCATATATAAAAAGATGCAGAATAACAATGAAAATTTATACAATTATCACTCAGTCTAGTCACTCGAGCTTACGTTGACCTTCCATGTTTTCTTTGATTAGTAGAATTCGCCAGACGACAATATTAAAGGTAAGTTTTTTTTCTTTTTTTTATTTCGACAAAACCTCAATTTTCAAAAGTTAGTATCGTTTCAGGCAAAAAAAAAATTTGTTAATTAGTATATACAAGCGAGTCTCTGAATAGAAACTCTACTTTTCCTATTTAACAATTCACCCGCGATACATAAATACACAAAACTATGAGTATATGATAAAAAAAATAAATAAATAAACAGAAAACGCACACACTTTTAAATTTCCATTAAACTCGCGAAAATCAAAACTTTATGTTATCAACTTTCTCCTGACACACAAAAATGGAATGGAATATGCATTACTAAAGACTTAAATTTGTAATTTAAACTAGAAAGCAAATGTAAAATATAATGTTATTTGGTAAAAACTCCTTGGAAAATGAGAGTTCGCGTGGATAAAAAACGGAGCGAAGATCTTTTATTAACCATCGCATTATTGTGCAAGGTCGAATCGAATGAAAGGGCAGTGTTAATTCGACGACAAATTTTACAATTGAAACTTCTTTAAATTCTAGTAGACTAAAAGGAAACGTCTATGGAAATTCGGAGAGTGCAATATAACCAAATTTAAAATGTTTTCAATAATAAATTTAATATTTCTTGTATATACATAAGTCGTGCTTTTTAAATAGTTTCTTGCGCAATAAAGCAAAAGAAGCGCTAAGATTAAAGGGAAACCTCGGGAGAATAATCGCTTACATAAGCCCCTTTACCATCTTGGATTTTTGTAATAGACATATACATATAGAGTTTAGAGATTCGTAAAAAGCTCGTAAGGCTACGCAATAACGCATACTGTATTTGGTGTTGTCATTTGATTTTTCGCGTGACCATCATTCCTCAACGAACTGTACGTTTCGGCAATATACATTTTAAAAATATACAATACTATACACGTACTTTTGACTGCATAGAAATCAGCGAAACAATCGAGATTAGCACAAAAGTTCTAATCGCGAAACATCTTTAATGACGCTGATTCCTATGAATCTCAAAGGTTAAAGTCAAACGGCTTATAATAATATTCACGCGCAGTAAATATGTTACAAAATGCCTTCATGGCATGCATATGCTGGTTGCACGATCGCTATAACTAATCTCTAAAATTTTTCAAAAGTTTCAAAATATATACCTCTCACTACGATACATATAAAGTTGCAAATAATAATGAAAAATTACTATGGCATACCAGATGCGTGGCGTTCGTTCTGATCGAATTGACATTTAATGGTCTATATTACTTAGTTTACCTTAGAAGGCTATCAAAATCAATGATAATTTATCTGATCGGGCGGATTTGATGGAATTGTACCAACATATACTTTCCCCAGTAATCGTTTGCACTATATACAAATTTGTATCTCCTGTGCCGAAATCTCTGGCAAGAGTTTGGAGAAACCTTCGGTAATAATTGAGCAAGACGTACAGCTTTTCCATTTTTTCGGAAAGCTACCAAGCAACAAGTTCGTTCTCTTTGAACAAATTTTCTCAACTTTAAGAGCAAAGAAAAAAATTCTTCAGTCATATTACGCAAATGTGGAAGAATACATTAAAATTTTTTTTGATTAGATCACAGCAGTCTGTTGTTTTAAGTAGCGTATTAGCTTGCGCATCAGCATTTTAACATTTATTGTCAACAGATCTGTACGGATTTACGGAAGAATAATTGTATTAGGCTTTGTTTCGATTATTCTCGGATGAACGCCAATATCGTAGATTCGTCTTTTTTTTTTTAAACTAAGGATTAGAGACAGGATTTTTGTCTGCAATCTTCAACTTTCATCTCTTAACCTTCGCTTACGGAAGATAGTGAACTACGCGTAGAAGCTGTATGGTGCATAAGCTCAGGCAAATCTTGTGGTAGGTAAAGAGGTACAGCACTAGGCCCGTAAATTGCCTCTTGCTCCTCCAATTGCGATGCAAATTGTTCTTCCAATCTCTGTAACATTGGAAAAAGTAGATTTAATATTTGTTATAAGCTATAAATATTGCAGAAATATATTTAAAGAACTTTATAAACCCATCTTTATTTAAATTAAAAATATATCTATACTTCGCTGTTGTTTTCTGATCTTTTGTGATTCTAATGTGTGGCTTAGATTTCAAATTCCCTTGATTTAATTTTATAATCGATAATTTTTGTTGACTAACCTTTTGAAGATCTCTTTCTCGACCTTGGATTCTCTCAAGATCTTGACTACAATTTTTCAAGGATTGCTTTTTTTTTCTTTGATTTGAGGAAAGTGATTTAATGAGGTATATTCTAAACGGTGAAAGCACCCACAATAAATGACATTAGACATTAAACAATACATATTACCTTTTATCCAACCATTAGTACAAGATATCCCTTTGAGAAGAGTATCGAAATTTTTACTTCCATCAAATCAGTAATAGGAATGTACATGGCACTACAAAAACAAATCTTTATACTTGTGACATTAACCACACAAATGGAATGTACGGACGGACATTTGTTGACAAAAGCCACGTAAACTCAATATTACTTATGACTAAAGCTCAGCAGAAATGTGTCGCGATGGTGTAAACGAAAATGATATTAATTAACACTGTACAATTAAATAAAAATTATTTGATAATATGTAATGGCTCAACTTCTCAAACGCAGTAAATTAATTGATGGATATCAATCAGAAATCTCTGAAAATGAGATAAATTAGATTAATAAGTTTAAATTAAAAATCATTAGGATCGAGCTTTAAATTCCAATTTAAACACCTTATAATAATATACCTGAAAAAATATTCTGAAAATTGTTGTCTCATGAAAATGGGGTCTAATAGGGATTTATAAAACTCTTATAAAACATTTTTGATAAAACATACTATGTATATTAGTAAGGAACTCATTCTGTTAGATGAGGATTTTCAATACTAATTTCTAGAAAAAGAACTACGTAACAAAGCAGCATCCATAACGGAACGTTTCACAGGCAAACAAAAGCATGATAAACAGTAAATTGCAAGATACTAACTGCGGGGAGAAGAAGGAACTAGGTCAGGTTTGGAGTAATTTCGAGAAAGCGTGCTGCTCAATGAACTTGTGTCTGAGCCGCTAGCTCTCAATGTTACTCGAGGTATACTGAACGAAGAGGGCGAATTAGGACTGGATCGGGGAATTTGTGGGGACCTTCTGAAGGATTCGGATAGTGAAAGACTAGAGTAGTCAAAAGTATTGAAATAGAGACTGCTAAGACGAGAAGGCAAATAGCCGCGGTAACGAGCCTCCAACGCTTCCATTTCAGTTGCCAGCTCCGCTTCTATTTTCTATAACAAGTACCACAAGTCTCATTTAAATGCTTGTTAAAAATCTCGATTTCAAGGTATCTGTATTCTTACTCAAAAAGAAAATATCTTGATTAAACCTATCTCAGAACTTGATGATTAAAAACACTCTTCTATAGATACAATACTTTTTCTAAATAAATAGTCGAAGGAAAGAACAATTATCATAGTTGTCAGGAATGTAAATACTGCTACTTATGTAAAAAATGTGAACAGTTTTGCATGTACGCTCGTAAACGTAGGCAGTAAAGAATTTTCTCGCTGTCGCAATCACAAGTATAGGCGTATTATTTGAATGGCTTTAAAAAGCAAGCACAAAAAACGGATAAAATGTATAAAATATCACCTCTTAGGTCATTCTTATGTTTAATAAAAATGCAATTGTCACTTCCGAAGTGTTGTGCATATAAATTAAAAATGGAAACACCGATCAAATATTAGATAAATGCATAAAATCCATAATTAGATGCAGCAACTCAAAATATAAATGGTAAAAGTATTTTTAAATAATACATTCTCTGATGAGAATGTAAAAAATATATTGCCACAAAATGTTAAAAAAGCTTAAAATCATGCTATTAAAATGGCATACCTGTTTACGGGGTTTCAGTTGAGTTTTCCACTCCCTGAGTTCTTTAGTATATGATTCCTCTTGTTCCTTTAATTTCATCGTTTCATGCTCCATGAGCATCTTCCTTTTCTCATTTTGCAACTGCTCTAGTTCCTTAATATTAGCATCGCTCTGAGCTCTAACTTCCTCGAGTTGTCTCGCATGTTTCAACTCAAAACGTTGTTGCTCAGCTCGATACCTCTTCTTTTCGTTCTCCTGGAACTTCTTCAACTTGTCTCTCTCTGCATCAGGATCGGGCGTAGTTGATGTGATTGAAATTCTCATTGATTCTCTAAACATCATTTCCCGAGCTTTCATCTCATTTCGAATTCTCTTCGGCAAATTCCTACGTTCAATCGTCTGCCGTTTGATCAACTCCTCTTCCTTTCGAAGATTCATTCTCTTCATCTGCTCTAATTCTTTTTCATGTCTTATAAGCATTTGATGTCGTTGGAGGAAAAAGATATCCTTGAGTTGTCTCTTCAACAACTGTTGTCTCTCGTGTATCTGACGTTCCTCCAATTCCCAAATTGCAGCTTCGCGAGCTCTCATCAGTTGTTGTTTCTGTTGTAGGAATTGCCTCTCCATCAATGCTATTTTTTCCCTATGACTGTCAGACAATCTTCTCAAAGACATCTCATGGTTCTCATTCAACTTTTCCAAAAAAGCTTTTTCACGTTCTTCATGCTCCGCCTCTAGCTTATCTTTACGAACTTTGAAAGCATTCTTTCGCTTCTCTTTGGGCATCAAATCAACCTCCTGTTTGATCAGTCTCAAGTCCTGCTTCAATCCCTCACGGAATTGCTTCAACTCTCGTTCTTGTTCGCTGCGAATTTTTTTAGATGCCAACCTTAAATCGGCTTCTTGTTGAGTTTCGGCTCGTTCAATTTGCTGTCTTTGTTGTCTAGCAAGCGTTTCCAAATCTGACTCTGCTCCTCGTTCCAACAACTGTCTCTCTTGCTCGAAACGCTTCTCCTGTTGGTCTTTATTAAACTGTGCCTTCTGAGAGAGATCCTGGAATTGCTTCTGCTCCATTTTTTGCAGCATTTTCAACTCCCTAAGCTCCTGCTTTCTAAATATCTGATCATCATAGACTCTTCCGTTCTCATCATCACCGTAAATCACCCTGGAAGTCGTAGTGGTCACGACAACACCGTCAATTTCAAATTTCCTCGTTCGCTTCCTCGTCTTCTTCTTCAAATTCATCATCTGTATATCCTCCTTTGTTCGTGGAGTTCGGGGCACCTCTCGGTTGTAATCGGGCTTCCTACGTAGAACAACTTCGTCATCAATTTCGGAAGACTGACGAGACTCACGACCAACATGATTTTCCTTGTTTGATCCACGACTGTCTTGACTGATTGTTGTAGAAATCGATTCTGCATCCGAGCGATCAACACTTTTACTCGGTGTGTAGGATCTCGTTGATCCACAATCACTGTAGGACCTGGAACCTTCGTAGCTATCAGGGGAAACGCGCTTCTCTTTCTGCATTTTGGGACCGTCGTTTTGTTTTAAAATCTTGGAAGTCCTGTTAGCCTGAGGTGGATAATTGTTCTTAAGCTGGCCATTCATTTTCATAGAACTCTTGTGTCCAGCGTCATCAACTTCGGATGACTCAACAGTCATGCCAGCCACTATCATCGACATTTTACTCGTTTCATCACCACTATCGCTCTTAGAACTTGATCTTCCAGTTGAACTAAGGTCGCTTAACGAAGAGCCAGTTCTCGCAACGCTGCATTTTCCGACAACGGATGAATCTTTCACTTGTTCTTGTTCATCTCCGACCGTAACGACCGAGACGTGACTAGTATCTTGTAACTCGTCCACTATTGGACTAACTATGATGACTTCCGATTCGTCCAACTTTTTGCCTATTTTCTTACTTGCGTCTGTGATGACAATCGATTGTTCCTGAGGCGTGAACTCCAAGCTATCGAGACTAGGGAAACCATCCTCGTCAGTCGAGCTTTCATTCACTTGAGTTTTGTTTGTTTCGTTAGCAACGATAACAACCTCTGAGGTTGGAGAAGAAAGTCTCGGTGGTGGCGTTGATGTCGCATCGACCAGAACCGGTGGATGTGTCGTAACCACAGTCACCTGGCTCACATTACTTGCGAGGCTATTTGATGGATCTGAAGTCTCAGTCGTAATCCTTACTGTTGATGTATTCAAACGCGTTTCTTGGTCAGGTTGGGATTTTCCTAAAAAAAAAAATAAGATATTAGCATTTCATTTACAAGCATATATTTAGTTGAGATCGTGCAATATTTTAATGCTTAACTTACCCGTAATAACAACGATATTATCTCCGCTGCCGCTTCTAGATACGCTTTTGCTTCTATGTGGAGTTGATGTAATAACAGAAACATTAACTGCAGAACCGGAACCTCGCCTATCTCTGGAACATTGTCTTGTATGACCTTGGCGACTAGGTTCCTTTGGAGTGCTCGCATTATTTGATCCCTTCACCTCGTATTCATCAGAGACATTTTCCAATGAATCATTTCTGGACGAACCTTCGCTGCGACATTTATCAAGGCTCTCAGCACTTGGCGATTCAAAGTTTTTCTTGATATCTCCAGTTGAACTTGCCTTAACCGAATTCTTCTCCGAAAAACCAGCATTTTGTGTGCACGGAGGTTGCTTCGGCCTTTCAGCAATTGCATCATTGATTCGTTTTCCAGCTTCCATAGATATTTGCCTTTCTAACACCGCATTGAGTTTCTCTTCAACAGACCTTCGCTTTTCTTGAAGGCTTCTGATATTTTCAATCGAAGATTTTCTTTCCAGTCTAAAAAATAATAATTTTGACATAAAACTTATATTTTCACTTATGCTTTGTAAATAATATATCAGAAGGAAGCTAATTAAATACCTGTTTTTCTCCTCCAAGGAACTCTGCTTATTGAAAGCAGGTCTTTTCCATTCGTCGCTAGATTCAGGCCTAACGGGTGCAGATTTTCGTTTCTCCTCGACGCTCATTTGCTTCTTACTCACCGAATTTTTCTTACTTTCGGTGGGTTTTGGCCTCATATCGACAATTTTAGACTTCTCTGGACTACTTGTCTTCTCTTCCTTTGGCGATTTAATTTTTTCTGTGTTATCAATACTGATTTTCTTTTCTAAAGGTTTCTCACTTTCTCCATTTAGTTTTTGTGGTTCCTCTTTATTGTGATTTTGCATTGAGATATTTTTGTTTGGCAGTTTATCGTCTGTGATAGATTTTCGACGTTCTGACACTTCCATGGCACTAGATTTGTCTGCAGTCTTGGGAAGATTTTCCTTCTCATTGTTTTTGCTGTCCTGACGAGGCAACGGCGGTGGAGGTGGCGCCGGGCCTTTTTCTCGGGATATCCTTCTCTCACTCGTTTCACCCGTAACTGGAGGCTTTGGTGCCTATATAAAAATGAAAATGAAAATAATAATAACTTTATTCCTTTAATTTTAATTCAGTTTTATGTACCAGAAGTTTTAAACGTTCAAATGAAAGAAATATTTTTTCCTAATTCTATTTTATTCCGAAATATTGTTCTAACCAAAAATAAAAATAAGCATTACATACAAGTTTCTAGCTTAAAATGCAATTAATACAAAAATTTGTTCATTTAAACGTTCAGAACTTCAACCACATTAATTTTTCTAGTCATTCTGGTCATCTGGTTTTCAAGTACAATTCTAAATAACTACCTGCTTCTTTTCAACTGACGTTGGAATATTTTCTTTAGAATCAGTTTTCCGTATTTTCTTATTTCTTTCCTCTTTCTCTCCATCCCGATTAATTTCTCGCTTGTGGCTTTCTTCCTTCTTTACAGATACGGATGATGCGATGACAGATTCTTTCTCGATAACTGCAAAGTTGAGATTAACAAGTACATTAATAAGAATGCCGCAAAATGTGTAATTAATACGAAAGTCTAAATTTTAAAGAATGATATTTACTTTTAACGTCAGTGTCACTGCGCACAGATGCAGAGTCATCTCCGAGTTGATCCAGTTCCAGGGGAAGCTGTGACGTGCGCTGCTCCTGCAAATTGCAAAATAACTATTAAAAATGCAAGCCTGTCAAAAATTACTCTCTAAGTAATTTTAAGTACTCTCTCTGCTTAATAATTTCAAGGTTTGAAATAAATGTGAAAAACAAAAATTATATAACACTCAAAATCTTGTTCTGATTAGTAAACGGAAATTTATTTCTCAGCTTCTTGCTCTTTGAGAATAGGAATTACAAACCAGGAAAAGTAGTATGTAATATAATCTCTAGTTTTGTGGTAAACTTCCGGTTAATAGAACTTGCTAATGAAGCAGTGCTGTACAAGGCGTAAAAAAAAGAGAAAAGACAACGGCTGGTAATTGCAGAAGCTACTGACCTGACAATCGCATGGGCGATGGGGCTGGCGAGGCCCAGGAGAGCCGCATGCACAACCGAATATTAAAGTTACAACAACGTATTCTCAATTTTTTAAATTCCAATTTTCAATTGAAATTTAAAAATAAAGAACGTAAGTTGCCAACAATATATATCTCACTAAAATAAACTAAATATTGCACAATGTAGCATAATGAGTGTTACTTGCATTTTTACTAGGGTGTCGATATTTGTTAAAAATTATATGCATGATTTGATAAAGCAACAATAATAGTAACTTATTTTGCGAAATCATTGTAATACGTCAAAGTGAAGTTATATTCTCATTATCGTGCAAAGAATAAAAAGTTGACGTTACAGAAAGTCAAATCGTAAAAAAATAAAAATACCAAAATGCTTTTAGGTTAAAAATTTTGTAAAGTGAGTTATTGAGTAAACTTTCCGATTCAGACAAAGTAAAAAAGTTTTATAATCTCTTTGCCAAAAGTGATTATTATCATATCACTCGGAAGCATCTTACCAATCCGCTGATACTGTTCTCTGTGCTTTTTCGCCTTTTTGGCCTTCTATGGTAGTGCAAGCGTGTAAGAATGTATTTATACATTAATTGGATATTTTAAGCAAAGTGCTCCACGGTTCATTATTATTCTTAGCATGCTCTTTCAGAGAAAAATCAAAAAATGTATATGAAATTTACAAGAAATACATCAGGTTTTTAGTGCTAGTTTAGAGTTTTTGAGATGATAGTTTCATAGTTATTAAACATGCTGGTATTAATTGACCAATTAAAGTAAATGAGAAGTTTAAAAAATAAAAATGAACTTAAACATAACATATTTTTCGACAATTTGCGAATTGAATGTGAAAGCACAAGAAAAAGCTTTTATACAAACCTCGGCTTCTTCATCAACGAGCTCTTCTTCGACGACGTCAGCTTTGTATTCTAGTAACAAATCCCTGATTGGTTTTGAATCCAAAGTTCGATTAACAAATGAATGCTTAAGTAATTCATCTGCTGTTGGCCTTGTTGAAGGATCTTTAATGAGTGCTTTGGCAATGAAGTCGTTGAATTCTTTGCTCCATTTGCCAGGCTGCTCGAGCTTTGGTGGATCGCTTTTCTGAATCTTGAGTAAAACTCTCATTGGCGACATTTCATGATTTGGTGGTTCCATTTGAGCAAACTCTATTAAAGTTATGCCGAGTGACCAAATGTCCACCTAAAAAAATTAAAAAACATCATCACTTTTAAATCTTTTACCACAAATCAAAAAGTTGAACAGAAAAAAATTAATAAAACGTAAACTCACCTTGAAATCATACGGATTGTCCCTAAACGTCTCACATAAAACTACTTCTGGCGCCATCCAATATGGCGTTCCAATAAAAGTATCGTGTTTCTGCAGGGTTTGCTTATTTTTTGCCGAAACCCCAAAATCGGCTGCAAAAAAAAAATATATTAGCCACGGTCAATTTAATCTCTTGATACTAGAAACATGAAAAATTAAAAATAATTGAAATGAAACTTACCTATTTTAACTCCACCTGCCATTGTAAGCAGCACGTTTCCTGCTTTTAAGTCCCTGTGTATAACTTTGGATTTATGTAAAAATGCCAGACCTTGGGTCATGTTTTGACAAACGTAGGAAATTTGAGGTTCAGTCAGTGGCTTTTCTAATTCAACCATTATTGAATCTACGGCACCACCGTCACAGTACTCGATTAACATCTACAGAATAAATTAAACGTTAAGTGAATTTAATTCTCTCGAGAACAATTCAAGGTAGTTTTAATTATTAGGTGTTTAATTTTTCAAAACCTTACCCATAATTTTCCTTCTGTGAAGTACGCTTCGTACAATTCAACTATATTATGATGTTTGCACTCTGACAATATGTCTATTTCAATCATAAAGTCGCTCAAGTCATCTTCTCCATCTAATGCACACATCTTTGCAGCAGCCAGCTGATGCGTTGTCTTTTGCTGTGCCTAAATTTTAAACATTTATTTTGTATTTTATTATGCTTTACTTTCAAACGATAAAATTATTATTTTATACATTTGAATATTTTTAAAACATGTTAAAAGTTTCTACTTTTTGTTAAGTCTTTAAATTTTCCAATATCTTGTTCATAACGTAGTATATTATATTCATAGGGGCTAAATTGGTATCTGGGAGAAAGCCAAAACTTTTTCGGAGAGTAGATTAAAGAAGATTTAAAATTCTCGGTAATTTTTCAACTTTTCCGATCCATTATATTCGAAATTGATAAATTAAAAATTATTTAGGCATAAAATAAGATTTTTTTTTATGTCCGTAACCTTCAAGAAAAAAAAGTTTATAGCATTAAGAATTAAACAGTATGTAATTAATTTAAAAGATTTAAAGTTGAAAATATTAAGTATAATGTTCTACGTAGGTAGTTGATTTTCTACGATTAAGAATGAAGCTCTATAAAATCAGATGCTTACTCATGCTTAGTAGAATCAAACCTAAATTAGTGCTAGTTCAGGTTTTGCGTATTTTGTTTTATCATTAAAATTACTCATTTAAGAACTTCTAAAAACTTCAAAATGCAGTTTAAAAAAGACATTAAAACTAGAGCTTTTCATATTAATTTTTTACTAAATTAAATATATATGTTTAGAAAATTACCTTATACACAATACCGAAAGCCCCACCGCCGAGTTCTCCAACCATATCCCAGAATTCCTCTGGGTCGCAGTCCATTTTGATATTATTGTACAGTTTCTTCTTCTTCGCTTCATTACCACCGAAGTGGAATGCCTTCTTCAGATTCGATAGGAATGACATATTGCTTGTTACAAAATTATTTCACCGATGTAAAAACGCACTGATCCACACCGTCTTTACACAGTGCACAAAAACTAAACGTATTCACTATACTTATATCATTAAGTGACTTTCACCCAAGAAAAACAAAAACATAACTGTACACAAGCAATATTATTAATATTACTCTGAGAAATATTCAGTCTTTTATTAAAAACACAACAAGACTACACGTTCTCGAAAATAAGTCATCGTGTTAATCCTTGCTGTAAATTTCTACGTGCTTTAGCAATCTTCTTGCACTTCCTAATAGCTTCAAGTAATCCTCATTTTTTTATAAAAATAAGTGATGAATTCGGTTGATATAACTGATTAAACTTGCTCAGATCCCCATTAACCTCCAGGGGATCACGCTATATCTCTCCCGCATCTTGACAAAAAGGCTTTTAATTCCAAGGTGCAAAGAGCTTGTTTAGAGAGCCAATGGTGTAGGCGTTCTGATCCATTTCTGAATTTAAATTAAAAATTCAAGGTGCCTGAAAAAAAAACGATTTTCTTCAATTTTAGGCAGTTTAAATTTCCATTAAATAAGTAAGACTAATATTTAGTGATGCATCATAAAGAGGAAACTTTCAAGCAATAATTATTTAATGACACATCATTTCTACTTGCTTTCACATGCTTGAAGTTTTATTGACAGGAAGTTATGAATATTTTAAAGAATAGCTTTTCATGGCAGCCATACAAGTCAATTACCCTGTTTTTACCTAAATTCTGAAAAATTAAGTAAAAGCTAAGTGAACCTAGTAAACTTAAAAATGTTTAGTTCGTAAGTGACACAAAGGTCATAAGACTATTTAAAGCCGGTTTAAGACCGTTTGTGAAGAGTAAATAGTTTCCAATTTGACGTATGAGCATTGGAAAGCAATGAATACTGAAAAGTATTGAAAAGAAAGTGACTACAGTTGCTAAAACTAAAGGAAATACTACTGAAAAATCCATAGCTAGGAAACTTGGAGAGAACTTCTTTTAAAGTAGCATAATTAATGTTCTGGTAAGAAATTCCTGTAATAGAGAAAACTAGGACATATCTATCAGACCAACATTCCAGTCAACAGAACTTCCAATTTATCAATGGCCTTGACTTTCATTTGATAAATAATGCATATTTTACTTGTTGCATAATAGTGAAAGGTTAATTTTTTCATTATGTATTATGGAACTCTAGCTAAATTAAAGTTTTAGTTGCCACAGAATGAATCAATCTAAAAAATCCTTTTAATCAGCAGGTTTCTGTGCAAACGTACGTTTTATGAACATAATAATGGAGATAACATATTCATTGCTCGTGATAAGCTAGATAAGTCAGGAATTGTAATTGATGCGAGTTCGCGATAAGCGAATTTTCTTGAATCATAGTGTTTGACATAAAATCATATACTCAAATTACTAAATATTGTCAATAATGAAACTGTACTTCCTATCGAGATGAGAACTAATAGAAACATTTATTATTCAAACCTGAACTACCCATCTCTATGAATTAATATAAATTTCAGCAAAAATTTGATCAGATTCATTTACATTTTCTATGAGTTTCTAAGAATCTTCTCCGTCTTCAAGCTATAAAAAAAGTTATTGTAGGATATTAACGTCATTGTTCAATGATTCATGAATTCCAGCAACCTTAATTTTGCTGATGACTTTTGCATTACGATAATATGATAAATATTAGGAAAAAAATACAAATTCTAGAATATGAACTAAATATCGAAACAAATGATTTTTTTTCCATTTTTGATTCATGAACGAGGGCTGAAGAAAAATTTAACGTCAAACTTTAATCCATTACGCAAAACACACCTGCGATTTTAAATCTTACAAACTCCAGCATAACAAGTTTATTCTCTCGAGTTACGAAATCCAACTTTTATAAAATATGCCGACGCACCTAAGAGACATAAAAACAATTTTTCCCCACATCTAATTAAATTCAGGGAATATTCTAACATAAAGTAATTTTCTTTAATCAATTTTACCCAAATTTGAAATACATGTCTTCTCTTTAATCTTGAAATATCAAAATTATAAATGAAGAAAAACATTCTTAATTCAGGTTGAAGTGTTAATCAATTTTATGGTCCAATGTGTCTCATCCTCAGATAGTTCTTTTTTTTTTAAATATAATCTTGGAGAATATAAGACCTTTCGGAAGGTACAGGAAGTAAAAGATTTTATGGCTTGAAATGAAAGTTGGGTACAGTTGTAAATCAAAAATTCTCTTAGAGTTCCCAGTGGTATATTTTTATCTATTTTTACAATCACAAAAATTGTGATATACAACTCCCGATTTCACTTTTTAATCCTATTTTCCACTCTTAAACAAATTTTTTAAATGAAATGACGTCTCATCACTGTGTAGATGAGTAAATAATTAGTGCTCCAAAAGCAGACTTTCGCGATTAAACGATTTCAAGTGCTATTAACCCGTTCCTCTCGTGACATCAATTTCTACCGATTCTAGCTTCTTACAACTGATACATCCAGAAATCTTTTGCGTATCTTTATTTCGCGGAAGCTGCATATAAAAAAGACTCAAAATACGTGAAGTCTTTTAGTTTTTTTTATGCTGCGCACAAAAATTCCAGAGATCAGTCATTCGTCTCGTGGCTTCCGTCTGTGCGTCCATTTGTCCGATCGTCTGTCTGTCCACCCATTAAAAACAAATCGACAGGTGTTAGTGTCTGAAATCGGAAATCGACAATTTTGACACAAGCGACCTCATTCCCTGACCCACCTTCAGAATATTCCACCGATTCGAAAAATCGGTCGGCATCATTCTAATAAATTGTCAAAACCGAAAATTTAAACCGCAAGGAATTTCAAGTTTAGAGGACATCATTAAACTCAATCTGGGAATGAGAATCTAGCAGGCGCGTCTCCCACACGAAGGGAATTCTTTTGTAATTTTCCACTGTAATTTTTCCCTGGCAACTCATCAGATCGAAACATAACTTAAATTCCTGTGTATTTTCCAATTTTCCTTGATTATGAAGGATGTTGAGAAAATTTGCACATTTTTTTTGCGAGTGAAAGGTCGACAAGAAGAAAATAGGAACTCACCTTCTTGTAATTCTTGTGCACACGCAAATTTACGGAGAATTTGAGAATTCACCGCGTGAAAATCACTTTACGAGTCAACGCCCTTTTGCACTGAGACACATACACTTTTATGCGACAGTCTCGCGATATCACGATATTGAGCGAAGGAATCCGAGAAATCACAGAATTTCGTGTGACTTGTGCACGGCCATTTTCAGTTTCAGTGCGCACGACTGCACGCACTTCACCACGCCTGGATGTGACGTAGCGGACGAAGCAAGGTTGATATATTTCAGAGGCATACATGTTTTCTTTGTACACTCAAGGTGCAGTCTCATGTCGGCAGAAAACGTCGGCGTAAAGCAGAAAATCACGAGAGTGAAAGAGACAAACAGATCTGCCTATCTCTGTCACTCTCATGAGTTTCTGCTTTACGCCGACGTTTTTTGCCGACATGGGACTGCACCATCAGGGTGGCGTCGCATGGATGCGGAATGCGTTGCGTTTTTGCGCAAAACCATGAGAGTGAGAGAGA
>CAJFCO010000129.1:198637-217422 GCA_904066015.1 Synergus gifuensis | reverse complement strand
TGTACATACATATTTTTGTTGATGAACAATCATATCAAACAACCACTATACACCTCTATGCATTTATTATTACATAATAAAAAAACATAGTAAGTATTTTTGTCATTGTATAAACTAAAATAGACTATCAATTCGCACAAAATCAATTCTCATTGACCCAATTTGATTTCAGTTTGTGAAGAAAATCGTTTTACCCAAACAGTCTACAATGTTTATAATTACAAAAAAAATAGACAGTGAAAATATTAGTAAACTTTGTCGGACTTGTTTAAGAGAGGACAATGATAAAATGGTTTGTTTGTTTGTGGGACCTGCTGGATCATCACTGGCGGCAAAACTTCGCTCCTTATCTTGTTTAGAGGTAAATTTTTTATTTTCAGATGATTTTCCTTGAGGAGGAAAATAATTTGAACATCTAAACTGTCGTCAAATATATCAATTTTCCAGTCTTGATAATGCCACTGATCAGTTTTTCTTACTTGAAACTAAAGTTTCAAAGCTATATAATTAATATATAAGGTTCAAATCCAGCCTCTAATTTCCACAAATATTCGTCTTATCAAGGTGTTTTTTACACTCTAAATAAGGATTTCCAAAAAAGCTTTTAAAAGATAATAAAGAAGTCAATTCTTTGGAATTATCCTTGAATATTTTAGAATTCAGCTTGAATTCTTTTGAATTTATACTTTCAATTGAATGGATTTTTATGGAATTCGCCTTAAATTCTCTTTATCCTGCAGGTATGGCAAGGGGATGGCTTACCAGAAAAGATGTGTGATCGATGCGTTACTCGAGCCGAATCTGCACTTTTATATCGAGAGCAGTGCCGAGTTGCAGACAGAGCTTTAAGGCAAGCTGCATTGAAGGTAAAACATCTTTTAATAGGAATAATTTGTTTGCAAAAGTATTTTAAACTAGATTTTTGTTTTGCATTAATTCTCGTCGTTAGTACTAAAATAAGCAATGTTAAAAGTATTCGAACTTAAAAATATTTTCTTCATGTTTTTTAAAAGAATTTTTGTAACAATCTCTTCGTTCGTTTTTGAGAATCTGCATTTTTCATTCGCTTAAGTTTTTAATCAATCTTACTGAGAAGAATAAATTTACCAAGTTTTAAAACAATCCATTCATTATTATAATTAATTTTTTTACAGGTTTCAGGCGTGACTTCCTACACGACAGTCTCTGGATGCAAACTCTATCAACAGAACCAAGGCTTTTTATCCATCCAAAATGCCCCAAAAACTCTGAAATGCATAGAATGTGGAGCAGTATTCATGAATTATCAGGAGCTCTGTCTTCACAGTAGAATACACATACCTTTTTTACCCGAAAGTAATATTCCACCTCAACACATGCATATTGTCGAATCCCAAAACACATATCTTAATTTAAATCAGTTGCGTAATAATTCAATTAATATTCATATAAATAATACCCAAGGACCCAGTCTTTTGTATTCAGCCCCAGAAGATAACTCAGAAGTATCCGATAGAGCTGCTTGCGCTCTTCACTGCTCTCTTTGCAACCACACTTTTACAAACAGAACGCAGCTTATAAACCACAGCTTTGCTCATGAAAATAAAATTCGAAACCTGAGTTTTTCAGATGCAGATTCACAGCAAAATATTTCTTTTTCTGAAACTACACTTTTGAACTTTGAAGCTCGTAAAGTTTTTGAAGAGAACAAAGGCAAAAGCGAAGAATGCTTCGAATCGAATATTTTATCGCAGAAGGATAAATTAAACTCAGGAAAGTTGGAAGAGACCAAGACGAAAAAGTATAAATGTGAGAAATGCAGTCGGTTATTTTCACAAGAGTCTAAGTTGCAAAATCATTGTTTATTATCACATTCGGATCACCGACCCTTTAAGTGCTTCAGGTGTCATAAAGCATACGCATCTAAAAGTAAATTAAACGCACACATGAGGTTGCATACGAAATCAAATGTTCATCAGTGTACAATGTGCAGTAAAATTTTTACTTACCCGTCGTACTTGTTAGAGCATATGAAGACCCATAAATTGAAGAACCAGGAATTAAAAGATGAGAAAGAAATATTTCGGTTTGAATGTAGTATATGCAAGAAGCGGTTTCGATTTGCTAAAGTATTGAGTGCTCATTTGAGAATTCATAGTGGGACAGGCTTGTCACAATGCAATATTTGTGATAAGAAGTTTAATCATAAATATAGTTTGAAAATTCATCTTCAAATGCACGAAGCGAAAAAGTTACACAAGTGTGAGTATTGTGATAAATCTTTCACACAGAAAAGCAATCTCGTTGAACATATTAGAATTCACACTAAAGTGAAGCCCTTCGAATGTAATTTATGTAATAAGAAGTTCTGTCAATCTAGTCATTTGAAAAATCATGTAGCCTCTCATGACTCAGTTCGGCAACACCAATGTCAGCTTTGTGGTAAAAGGTTTAAATTGACGAATCATTTGAAGAGACACTTAAATTCCCACACCGGATCGAAGACTTATAGATGTGATAAGTGCAATCATGTCTTTTCTCAAGCTTTTAGCTTGAAAAGACATTTGAAAAGACATGATGAATCTTTACTTTAAGTATACTAGAATGTATGTCAATAATTTATACTTGTGATAATTTTGAAAACTTATCTTAAAATATCTTAATCTTCAATAATTTCATTTTAGCCTTAAAAATAATCCTATCATAAAAGCAACTTCAATTAACTGAAAGTCTGGAAGTGAATCTATAATTTTAAGGATATAAAATTAGTTCAAAAAGATTTCAAAACATTTTAAGAGATATCAAAAGATTTTTATAAATTTTAAAGGTTCTCTCTGAACTTTAAGGAATTAAAAAATATTTCTAGATATTTTAAGAATTTGAAGATATTCTGGGAGATTTAAAGGAACTTAGAACTTGTTTACACCGACGAAGTATACTTCATCAAATCAAATTGTAAGATTACAATTTTATTTGGTGCGCGCAGCCCCCTACTTTGATAGTAATTGCTTAGTAAAATAATGAAACTTAATTTTTAAATTAGAATTATCCAACGCTCTTAAATGCTGAAATTCATAATAAAATATTACATAAACATAAACACAGAAAACAGTTTTTTGTGTGAAGTCCTTTTATTTACGCTAGTGATTTCACTAAGTGTACTAAAAAATAAAAAAAAAGGAATAGGTACCATTGTCAAGAAGTCATGACCCAGCAATCTTTCTTATAGAACACCGCAACAAAAGCAATTAAAGTAAATGGTACAGATTAATGAGGTATTACAATTGTTTAACAAGTCAATTCTACTTGTCGTACATTCACTCATACAGGAAATGCTACAAAATAAATTTAAGTATTTCGACAAAAAAGATGTGTTTTTAGAGCAAAAAATGACGATGTCGTGAGAAAAATATTGGATATAGTATTTTTTATTTTTAAATTATTCCACGTCCATGTTGTCTTCACTCGCCTGTCGCTGATCATTTGGCGCTCCACTATCGCCTTGAGTGTTTTGATTATTCTTGTGGTTGTCACCTGACTTATCCTTTGACTTTTCTTCCTTTGGTGGCTCGGTCTTCGGCATTGGTTTTTTCAAAATAGGACCAATAACAGCATCCAGATTCTAAAAGTAATTAAAAAGTGCACAATAGTGAAACAATGTTTTATAAACTTTAATTTATTCCTTTTGTATAAATGAACAAAATTTCCTGCAGAAGATGATATTTTTTCAAAGATTGCAGATTTCTAAAGATTTGAAAAAATTTGAAAACATTTCATTAGAAAGTGTAGACCATATTTCAAGATTGATTAATCCCACACTTCGCGCACTTGCATTCGTTTTCCAACCTTCATCGCTGCTATATACTTTTATTTAAATTATTTTAGTTTAAAATGAAGAAGAAAACTAATTTACTTAAGGTTCTATCGACCTTAAGGAACACATTCTCATCAGAACACTCGCGCTTCACACTATATTTTATTTAAATATCATATAAATTATTTATAGTTATTTAAAAATTATAATCATATTAAACTCTATACCTCGGTATATCTTAGAATTAATAGAAAATTAATTTATTTAATGTTCTCTTGATCTTAAAAATCCTATTTTCAAAAAAGCGCTCAAGATTTTCGTTTGATATTATTTTTAAATCTCATTCAAACCTTGCGATTTGTGTTAGAACTTTTTTAAAAAAAATTTTAATGATTAAAACAAAAACTAATATTAAAAAATGATCAAGGGAGAATTTGTAGATCTTTTAAAGACCAATAATTATGTTCTTATAATTTTCTCTGTATCACGCGTTATTTGGCTCAAAATATAAATTTTCGATGTTTCAAGAAAATTAAAAAAATTGTTACGTCAGTCCTGTAGAGCGTTCAAAAAGATATATTTTTCATCGTTTGACTCTTTTTCATATCGTGCGTTATTTGGCTTTAAATTAAATTGTTTTTGCTTCCTCATAGAGGAAGCTTTGTGGTGGTGACAAAATCCAGTTTCCTAAAAAAAGGTTTTTTTCAACATATTTTAAAGTCAATATATCTAACATGATGTCCTGAAAAATTGTCCGCGCGCGCGCGCGCGTGTGTGTATGTGTGTCGATGTGTGTCACGATCCATCAATTTCTTGAAAACGCGTAGAGATAAATTGATGAAATTTTGCATAGTTATTTCATTATACACTGAGTTGAATTTCTTACAATGGCTTAACAAAATATTTAATTTTACAAGTTTTATGTACTTTTATAATTTTCTTAAAATTCATTTTTTCACTATAACTTCTCAAATAATCAAAATTCAAAGATGATGTAAGGAAAACGTAGATTCCTTGCGTCAAGACGAATCGATTGATCTATATTATTAATGCATTTCATTAAAAAATAACAAAGTTATGGTTAATTGTATTTTCAAAAATGAATATTTCGACTATAACTTTTCAAATAATCAAAATTTTGACTCGACGAAAGGAAAATAAATGTTCCTTGCATCGAGACGAATCGATTGGTCTATAATATTATTTCATTTCATTGAAAAATAACAAAGTTATGGTTCTTTTTAATTTTAAAAAATTAGTTTTTCAACTATAACTTCTCAAATATTCAAAATTCGAAGCTGACGTAAGGAAAATAAAGGTTCCTCTTGTCGAGACGAATCGATTGACCTATAAGATTAATGCATTTCATTGAAAAATAAGAAAGTTGTACTTTATTGTAATTTTCGAAAATGAATTTTTCGAATATAACTTCTTAAATAATCAAAATTTAATGTTGATGTAAAGAATACTTAATGCTTCCTCTATGAGGAAGCAAATCATATTTGCTTACAGGAAGCAAAGTGCTCATTGAATGAGCACAAAAGTTGATACAACTTCACAGATAGTTTTAAATTTTCAAAATGCTCTAACTTTTTGAATTTTCATCAAAAATGGATGGCCAACGAACTCGGCTTTCATTTTAGGACACTAAAAGAGTATACCAAAGGCCAATCCAATCGGTCAATTCTTTCGAAAGTTATCGTGAACGAAAAATAAAAATCTACACACACACACACACAAAGGCATATTGGTAAAACCATGTTTTTCAGGTTCAGGGGGTCACAAAACGTGAAGATTTAATAAAAAATGTGGGGGGGGGTCAAATTTTACACAAATATAATACATTCTCTGATGAGAATGTAAAAAATTCAATAATCTTGAAAAATTCTCTAAATCGAGAATATTCTCAAGAATGTTTCCGCAAAATATTCTTTTATTTTTCGTTCTCAAGAATTTTAAAACTCTATTAGTAATTACATACCTGTCTTTCAGCTCGGATTTGTGCGCAAAGAATTGGAGGTTGTTGTGTACGAGGTGTTCCAGAGAGAATTACTCGCTTCTCTTCAAGCCAAGACCACTTTTCCTGAATAAGT
Source organism: Synergus gifuensis (assembly GCA_904066015.1). Classification (NCBI taxonomy): domain Eukaryota; kingdom Metazoa; phylum Arthropoda; class Insecta; order Hymenoptera; family Cynipidae; genus Synergus; species Synergus gifuensis. The sequence continues at coordinate 211,536 of CAJFCO010000129.1, read as the reverse complement.
TTTTCCACCTTCTTTAGCTCTTCATCTGTGATATGGGAATACTTATCATCCTTGGAGTTTCTAATCTGGTCCAAAGCCTTCTTAAATATTTGAATGCTTGCTGATAATTCGTTAAGAGTTTGAGTTCTGCCTTCGAATTCCATTTTTCTGTCTTTTATCGGTTCACCTTGTACCTGTCAAAGTAAATATTAATGTTTTACAGAATTTCCTTCCTTGCAGAAATTCATGCACATACACACTGAGAAATATCTTCTAATTCAAAGCATTAAATAATAATAATAATAATAAAGAAGTATATTTTCTGTCTTTTTACATTGAATTTAGAAGATTTCTAAGGATTTCGAACGATTATGAAGAATTTGCAGGTATGAATTCTATGAGAATCTAATTCAATAATAAATTTTACATTGAATTAAATTAAAAATTCTTTCGTTCAAATGTAAATCGTCTAAAAGATCAAAACCTGTGGTCAAGAAAGACTGCATAAAATTTACATCAAACAAATAAATTTTTGTATAACTCACTTTCAATCGCGCCAACCTATCAGAGTAAACTTGTCGCTGACAATCCTCTCCCTCTTCATATAACCAATTTTCAGTTTCATCCAAAAGTCGACAAAGCTCATTCTTACTGGTTTCAGCGATGAATGTAGCTAATTGTTCATCATCCAAAAGTTTTGAACGTAAGTCATAAACGTATTCTTCTAATGCATTTCGAACATCAATACGTTCTTTTTCCTGTCTATCGTCAGCAATCATTTTGCCCTACACAAAATAAAGAAAATAAATAAAATAATAAATAAAAAATTATTTTCTATCACTCTATTATATATTTAAATTGATTATGCACCTCTTTTTCAAGCGCAGCGTCGAGATCTGGTTGAGAAAATCCATTAGTGTGCACTTCTACAGGCAGCTCAACTTGGCGCACTGAAACTTTTTTCTTTCCTTTTCCATCCTCCTTTTCGTCACCCTAAAACAATTAATAAAAACTTATTGTAGTATATGCTTGACAAAAATTGACATAATATAAAACTTTATTCTCATTTTCAAGTAATATTTTCCTTAAAGAAAGTGACTTAATTCCTATTTTTGTAAAGAATTTTATTTATTTTAATGGATTAAAATGAAAGTCTTCACAGGGTGCAGTTGGATTCAAATTCTAATTTCAAAATTCTGTTTCCTTATTTTACTCAAAATAGACATATTTGTATGGACATATTTCTATTTCGAGAAAGTCTTCGCTTATAGAGAAAAAAAGATACACATTTCTAATATTTGTTGAGTAAAATGAGGAAATTGAATTTTGTGGTTCGAACTTGAACCCAACACCCTTAAAGTTGTGAAGGATCGCATATTCGCTCATTCGATTAAATAATTATAATTGTCTGACATGCATTAAATACTTAACACTATCAACAAAAAATTGTAGAAACGCTTTTTTGAAAGAGACAATTTTTGTAAAAAAAATATATATACACTCGACGTTCCCAATAGTAAATAAATCCAAACCGGAGTCGTTCCCAATAGTAAAAGCAATTACTTTCCTCAAATTTCACATCAATTGCGCATGCGTATTGCATATCAAATACTATTTTTAGTATTTTAAACTGCGCGCGAATAGCAACCAATCAGATTCCGAACGCAACGCATGAGCAGTGGTATGAAGTGCTTATTGCGAGTAGCGCTCTTTACTATTGAGAACGAAACTCTTTTACTATTGGGAACAAATTACTATTGGGAACAAATTACTATTGGGAACATTACTATTGGGAACGTCGAGTGTATCTACAAAGGAAAGATTTCTCCTAACAGGAGAAATTTCGCTGAAATTTTGTTATAAATTACACTAATTAACAAACGTGTTGTTTCAGTAGTACTTTTTCGTGCTGAATTCGAATCTGATCTCAATTTTTTTCCTGTTAAATTTTTTTTTCGAATAATCACAAGGCACTAAAAGTGGTTGTGACATACTTTTTAACTTTGAATCTTACAAAGACTTTTTTAAATATTTCGAACGGTTATCGAGATAATAGATTTTTAAAGAATTTCAAATGAATTCAAAAGTTCTTAAGAAAAATATACCAACTCCTCAACAATTTAAAAAAACTTGTTTTTTTTTGCTTTTTTAGTTTCACAAATTCTAGTATTCTAGTATCTAGTTTATTTCGATGGAGTATTTAAATTATGTTATACTTGTAAACTATGTCTCAAAAACCGACATTCTGGCAAAATTTTCGCAACCGAAAAATATTCTCGAGTAAGTTACTGGAAATACTCTCCTATTTTTTTCTTTTCGAGAATTTGAAAATTCTACCTAATCCCGCCACCTACATCACGACCTCTATTCCAACTTTAATTATAAAATAGGGTATCGTATCAATTTCTATTTAATTCGTGAAACAATTTTCTTATCCTCATAATTGGCTTGGCCATTCCAACCTTTCTGTCAAAATAATATGAGATCACCTACTCGCGTAGCTATTAGACAGCACACCTATTTAATTTCAGATAATTTTTCAAGAAATAAATGTAAAGAATTAAAAGGAATATACCAAACAGTTTATATGATCTGATTAAAAAAAAAAAAAAAAAAAAAAAAAAAAAAAACAAGAATAAATACTTTCAAAAGTTTTGGATCCAAGCTATATCCTCAAAATTTGATTTCTTCATTTTACTGAACACACATTATAATTAAGTATATTTCCGCTCTGTAGATATACTCTTTCTCAAAATAGAAATGTGACTATAGAGCGAAAAAGTATTTAATTTAAATAATATTTACATAAAACGAAGAGTTCAAAATTTAACTTCAAAATATATATTGTATAACGTTTTATTTTAAGCACAAAGTATTAAAACCAGACAACACCCTTAAGATAAGTGCATAAAGTTAAAATAATCTTGAATAGACTTTTTTCTTTTCATTATAAAAGTACAATCTCATATTTCACAAAGGTAATGGCACGTTTTCTCTTTGTAAATCACCAAATTTAACAGAAGAAAAATAAATGTAAAATGTTGTGCTAAGGTGTTTGATTTAACTCTTTCGGGTCCGAAATTTTATAATAATTATACATTTTACTTTGCACTACACTGATTTGCATAAACAGGGTATCTACCACAACATTTTCGGAACAATTCGAATCGAGATTGAGTTTTCTCGAACTTTCTTGAACTCGAATCTGTAAGTCAACGTAACTCTTTATTTTAGTTAAAACAAATATATAATAACAAAATATTTTTTGACTCTGTTGTGGTATCCATTTTTACATTCTCATCAGAAAAGATATTAGATTTTTTATATGTAAGTTTGCGTAAGAGCGAAAAAAATGTATTATTCTTTGAATGTTTATATTTAAAAAAAGAGTACGTCTACTGCAGAAAAAGTATTTAGTTCTAATATTTGTTGAGTAAAACGAGGAGATTGAATTTTGAGTCTAGAACTTGAATTCAACACCCTTAAGGGAATGTAATACTTTACCATAAGAGCAAATTAGTTATACCAATTATACGTTTATAATAATAAATATTTTGAGCTAATAAGTGTCAATAAACCTTCGTCTACATGAGACGAAGGTTTATTGACTCTTATTAGCTAAAATTATTTATTATTATGAACGTATAATTGGTATAACTAATTTGCTCTTATGGTAAAGTATTACATGCCCTTAAGGAGAATTCCCGTCAAGTAGACACCCTATTGAATTACTGAAAGTAGTATTACTGGGCCCGGAAGAGTTAAGCGAATGATTTCAAGTGGAATAGCGTGCCGCGTACCGAGCTGAACCAAGAGAGAATCCTGGACGAATAGGAGGAAGCACCTCTTCCACTATCGTCAGCATCTGAGTTCCTGCGCCTTTTATCCATGCTCACCTAAATCACAATAAACTCACAATCATGCAGTTGAATGCAGTTGTAATTCAGCACGAAAAAAAGAATGATATCAAATTTAGAATCAGCCACCTAAAATCGATGAAAAATATACTATTTCATCCTCAAGTTATGTGATCATTACATACATGAAAATAAGAAGTACTTTATTCAAAAATAGTCATCCCTCGAAAATATTGAGAAATCATCCTATCATTAAAAAGAGGATTCGATTATATCGAAACTACTTCTATAAACTTGAAAAGTCTTAAAGAGAGCTACACCGAAGTGAGTGTGAGATTTTAAGTTTATAAAAACAGTTTTTATGATTCGATTATGTTTGGACCGAAAACAAAATTATATTGAGAATTTTTTATAAATAGGCATATCGATAAAGTCAGTTTTCATCGAACAAAAATATTAATGAATTTCCAAGCCTTACTTGAAAACTTTTTTTAATAATTGTAAAATTCGAGAATCCATCTTCTTTCAGATTAATCGAAAGAATTCAATCGAAAATTTAGAATAAAATTTGAAGCTAGATTTACCAGAACTATCTTTTATTCGCGCTTCCATTTTTCTCAAGAATTTGAGAGAATAATTTTGTAACCACTTTTGTGAGCGCAGAAAAATTCATCCCAAATTTCAAGGCATCTTCGACACATAAATTGACCAATTTACGAAGCTTCTCACACTTTCCAATTAAGATTTATACCTTTGTAGCTTTTATAAAACATTAATTTTGTTTCATCTTCCATTTTATCCTTATTATTATTGAAGAAAAAATACAAAGACCCAAACGAAAGTTTTGTTCCATTTCGTAACAAATAGATATTTTATTTTACGGAATTCTTCTGTTCTATCTCCTGATTTGGAAGGAATTAAATAATGTTTGTTATTAAATAATTGATCAAATTTAAATTATTTTCTTTAATTGGCAGTGACGAAATGGAAGGCAAATTTCTTTCGGATCTCTGAAAAAATATATATCTACCTCTACCGCTGTAGGTTCATTCGCCTCAGCTTCTTGATCCGTTTTATCGAGTTTTTCTTGGGACTGATCGATGTTTCCATTATTTTGTTGGTTCTGCTGTTCATCTATTTCTTCTTGCTCTTCCTTTTCTTGTTGTGTGGGCTCGCGTTTTTCAACAAGACAAGCTGAAGCAATGGTAAGAATTCCATTGAGGTTAATCCTCACTTTAACTTTGACTTTGGATGATTCACCTTCTGGAGTCGGTTTCACGTTTTTTATGTGAAATACACCTAAAATATGAAGTAAATATCATCGTTTAGTAGACATAATATTTTATGCTGATGATAATCTTGAAATGCAATGAAAAGATGAAAATTATGCGAAATACAAGCTGTAAAAGATTAATTATACGATGATTCTGAAGATTCCAAGAAGTTTAATGAGAATTATAAATTTTCAATAATTTTTAAGGCATTTAAAGTCTCACACTCCCTATAGGAAAAAGTAGGGTACTTTTTAATTGCTTGTTGTGGTTTTTATATTAGTTTTATTTTACAAATGAAACAAAATTAAATATATAAAATGGAAAAAAGTGCCTTAAGAGCATGCTCTGCGCTTGGTTGTGAAAATTTTTGGCGCTCACCATGTCCAAACGGAATCATATATCGCTCTCAAAATTTGGAATATAGGAAATGAGACATTAAATTACGTTTGTATATTTAGTTGGAGCCATAATTTTGAAAAAAATCAGATCCCTACTTTACCAACTTGATTTTTTTTCCAAAATTTAACTACAGCTAAATATACAAACGCAATTTAATGTCTCATTTCTTGTATTCCAAATTTTGAGAGCGATATATGATTCCGTTTGGATATGGTAAGCGCCAAAAAAATTGGTTACGTCGTAACCGTAGAGCATGCCCTTAAAAACATGATACCTACCAATTTCAGTTTGAGGATAACTCTTTGGTTGTTGAACGTAACTAGCAGTGAGAGAAAATGGCGCTGAGCGGTAAAAAGTAAGCATTTTCGAGAATGGGATGGGATGGTTACTTCCAAATACTTCCATTTGTCTGAAAAATAAAAACATTCAATAGGTGAAACGAGAATACCGGGTTCATCCGATGTGACTCACTTCGAGAGATTGATTTTAAAGAAGCTTATTCGACATAATTGCAACCTCTTTTTATAATAGGAAATATAATTGATAGAAGTATAAATATATGTAAAGAATTAAACATACCCTTCTTCTCCTTGAGATGCATCCCAAGTTAGTTTTATTGAATATGGTTGAATATCAGTAACAGAGAAGTCTCGAACTCTGACTGCAGGACTCAACATAGCACACTGCAGAGCACAACCTCGAGATACAGCTTCATCTTGATTCAGAGTTGTAGATGTACCTTTGCCAAACACATCTTCGATCACTCGTTTAATTGCTGGAATTCTGCTCGAGCCGCCAGCTATCTCCACAGAGTGAATGTCATCCAATTTCAACTCTGTAAATAGATTATATGTTTTTATATTCGAATTTACGAAGTCATATCAAAAGCAGAAAAAATGATTTAAAAAAAATTTAATTTAATTTTAAGGAATTTCAAGATAATTTACAACGAAAATTAATACTTAATATACTATTTATATTTGCATAGGTATTATTAATCAGGTGCATAAATTTTAACCATTATTGAAACTTTAACATGACATCAACTGTCACCTAGTGATAGGAATCTCAAAATAAAATAAAATAAAATACAATAAAATAAAATGAAAAAGACAAAACATAAGCATTATAACGGTGTACTTACTAGAGTCGGATAAACATTGCCTAAGAGTAGATTCGACTCTTTTGAATAAATGGGAACACATAGCTTCCATGTCAGCCCTTTTTAATTCACCGTGTACGTCTTTCTCTTCCATGAAACATTCAATATTCAATGGAAGACTTGTAGAATTCGCAGACATTTGTTTCTTCAACTTTTCAACTTCTGCGAGTAATCTCAAGTATGCTCGAGGATTATTGTGTGCATCAATCTTGTATCGAGTTTGGAAATCTTTACAGAAGTGTTCCGCGAGAATGGTGTCTATATCCCTTCCTCCTAATTGACTATCAGAAGCATTTGCCAACATCTATAAAATATCCATCACGTTAAAACTGCATACAAAGGGATGATAATTTTTGGAAAAAAATTGTTTACCTCATAGTTACAAGGTGTCTACTATGCTTTGCTATGAAACATAGTAAAAATATTTAATTTCTGAAAGAATATAGTTTTCTCTAATTTAAGCAAATATTCTTAGGACATTCAAAGTTTTTGCCAAGTATATAAAAACTCCCTGATAATTCTAGATTTTCCAGGTTTTCCAGGTAAGTAGACACCTTGTAGTTAGTCAAAAGAGAAAAAAATAACCATAATTTGCATATATATACTTTATGCTGAGAAAACTTACTTTAAGCTTGCCTTTGTGAAATGCACATATGCATACTTGGAGACTAGCTTGTCCGCAATCGACGAAGACAACATTTCTCGGCGCTGCTTCCACAGCTGGCAAATCTTGCTTATAGATACCGTAGCAAAGAGCTGTTGCGGTAGTTTCATTAAACAATCGTAAAACGTTTAGGCCTGCAATTTTGGCTGCGTCGAGAAGAGCTTGTCTCTCAGCTTGCGTGTAGTAAGAAGGAACGGAAATTACGCAGTCATTAACAACTGTTTGCAGGGCATTTTCGGATATATCCTTTAATTTCGTGAACAACATTGCTGTAATCTGTTCCGGCGAAAATATATGTTCTTCTCCTAAGTATTGTACCTAAAAAGAACCCATTATTTTAATAATAAAACGTATTAGTTATTTTGTACATTGCACATTCCAATAACAAACAATAGGAAAAGATTAGGATAGCCGCAAAACTAAATTTTTCATTCTCTCTGGCCATTATTATTGAAGGTTGTACGCTACGTATATATAGTTTTAAAATTTTCGAGAAAAAAAAAATAAGAGAGTATTCCCGGTTGCGACAATTTTGCAAAAATATTTGAAGACACACTTTGTATATCTTTATATATCTTAATCTTCAATAATTTCATTTTAGCCCCAAAAATAATCCTGTCATAAAAACTGCTTCTATAAAATTCCCAAATAAATCTTCTAGTATACCTTACAATATCTTGAAACCTTTTAAAAGCCTCTTGAAATCTTTAAAATCTTTTGAATCAATTCCTCGATTTCTAACTTTTCTCTATTTTTTTTCGGCCAAAAAAATTTTCCAACTTCATGATTTCTAGATTTTTTCTGACTTGCGGCCACCCTATACGACAATGAGAGGAAGGTTGATTTTTCTCTTGTTATTCAAAAAAGAGAACTTACATGTATACCAATACTTCCATCCGGTTGTGGAGAAGTCTTAAACGGTAGAGCCTTTAATTCCTTTTGTGCAAATGGATCATTATACTTTCTACCCAACATCCGCTTAAAATTGTAAATCGTGCTCTTCATATTAGTAACCATTTGATTTTTGGCAGCCACACCAAGAATCCTGTTCTTTCCACTGAATGCCACGCATGATCTAAACATATTGGTAAAATTGAGTTTTAGTGGCGTAGAGTTGAAGTTTTTACTAGAATCATCACCACGTCTTCCCAAAATAGTTTACTTTATATCAAAAATGATAGACTTTCGAATAAAAAGATAAATTTTCAACTGAATAGTTTACCTTTTCGCAAAAAGTTGAATTTTCTTATAAGGTTTTATTAATTTAGTCCGCTTTTAAATGAAAAACGAGTAAAAAAGGGAAACTTTCTTAAAAATAGAGGAAACAGGAAATCTTACCAAAAAAAAAAGAGAGAAAACAGGGGAATAGGAAAAATTCTTGATTTTGAGAAAATTAACTATGTTTTCAAATAAAAAACCGCCATGTTGTTCATTTTAATTCATATAAAAGTTAGTATGACAGTTGGAAGTAACAATAAACTCGACTATCCCAAATTTAGTGAAATCCAAAACGGAGACGCTCTTAAATCTAACCAAATTCCTCTCTCTCAAATATCACGTAACGCATGCGTAGTCAACGCACGCACGGTTATCAAGTGCGATTTAAGAGAGATTCTAATTAGATTTGAGAGAGGAATTTGGTTAGATTTGGGAGATTGGTAGATTTGGAAAGTTTAGATTTGAGAAAATCAAGTGTAATCTAAAAAAAAAACTTTTAACAGGTTAAAATAAAACTTTTAGATCTTCCGTACCATAAAGTAAAAAAATTATTATTAAGACTGAAATAGAAGCGACTAAAACAATTCCAAACAATTTTTCAAAATTACATGACTTCCAGATTTTCATAGAAAAAATGATTTTCTCAAATCGGAAAAATATATGACCAAATTTCTTACAAAAAAATACATAACATATTTCGTCACCAAAAGATTCTGTGACTCAGATTCTAGAAACTTAATTCCTTTGAAAGAAATCCGATTACAAAATTCTTTAACCTATAATTTTTCAAAGAATTACAATTACGATTACGACTTTCTCAACCCGAGTTTTAAATGTTTCTAGTTTTAAAAAAAGTGAGAAAACATTAGCAGTAATATTAGCATTATAAGAGCATGTGATACTTTACCATAAGAGAAAATTAGTTATACCAATTATACATTCATAATAATAAATCTTTTTAGCTAATAATAGTCAATAAACCTTCGTCTCATGCAGACGAAGGTTTATTGACTCTTATTAGCTAAAAATATTTATTATTATGAATGTATAATTGGTATAAATAATTTGCTGTTATGGTAAAGTATCACATGCCCTTAAATGAAATACAAAAAACGGAGAAAAATGGGCCAGTCTAAAAAAAGTGGAGGGGGATGAAAATCGGAAACCGACCGGTAAGTGCCGGTCATCCCTCGTCGGATGGAAAAATGACAATTGATTTTAATTACAATAATTTAGTCAGAGGTAAATCGGTTAATTGGTTTACTTACGGCGTACTGCGAAGACTGTAATCATTTGCGATGGTTTCAATGCCACCTGCACGTGCGACGGCCACATAGCAACTTTCGTTTCCGAAGTCAATTCCAATCACGGACATCGCGGCCATAGCTGCTGATTCTGATTGAATTGATGATTTAAGATATTTTATGGAGTTTACTTATCTTCAGGTTGTTTTCTCGTTGCCGAAAGTCAAAGTCCAAAAATGGAATTGGATCTAGTCCGACCGTCTTTATACTTGATCTTGAAGCATCAATCAAAAAATGAAAGGAACAACTTATCAACTTTCTTTCGGATTAACGTGCTAGAGAAGTCAAATCAAATTAAATCGAATCACTCGTTGGAAAGAAGCCAAAGCCAACCACACTTCTGACCACTATTTAGTTTCGAGGTGTAATATCTACTGTACTGATCTTCTAATGCTTATGACAACTGCTTACAAGTTCCACTTTCCGCTGATGCAAGCAAACTTCCTGAAACTTCCATTTCACTTTAGCCAGTTAGAAGGCTTGATTACTTTGGTGGCTCACTATTATTGGATGTTTAATGTTTCTAGAAAATTCTGGAAAAGCAGGGACGGGTAGGTATAGAGATGTAGAATACACTCGATACTCGACTCTCCCAATATTAACGATGAAATCTCATAAAGATATTACAAATAGAGTATAGGCATGCCATAGCATAGAGTTATTATAAATAAAGTAGGCATGCCTATACTCTATTTGTAATATCTTTATGAGATTTCATCGTTAATATTGGGAGAGTCGAGTTTTTTATAATATCTCTATGCTATGGCATGCCTTGGGGCGTCTATAGTGGGAATGTCCATCGGCTGAAGAGAGAGAAAAGATGACGTTGGTAGAGGTGTCATTGTCTACTGGAGCATGCGCATTGACATACATATTAACATACACGCACGGTCGTATAAACAGGTCCAGAACCTCCGGTGGTGAAAGCATAGAGCGATGACGCGTTTTGTCCACGATTAGAGTTTTTCAACTACGCACCAAAGGTAGAGCGCAACGATCGGAGGGTAGAGAGTTGGAACGAAACTAACCTAAAAGTGTGTTCGACTTGGACAGTTCGCGCTCACGGTCAATCGGTCATCTGTGCTATTTTCGTTAGTACAGTTTTTCGTTTTAAATAATCGTTTAATATTAACATATTTTACAATGCCGAAATCGTGTTGCGTTCCGAAGTGTGACAAGGAATATAGTGGTGAAAAACGTTCAATTTTTATGGTTCCGAAGGATGAGGAACTTCGAAAAAAATGGGTGGAAGCTATTCCAGGAAATCCAAGACTTAAATCTTTTCATAGTGTTTGAGAAAAGCACTTTAAAGAAAATTGCATTATACATGAGTATATTCACAAGGATATTATATTTGAATAGGGAGGTTTTGAAATCTAGGTTATGTAAACCACAGTGATCACGTTGATGTAAACAAACCATATACCCTCCGATCGTTGCGCTCTACCCTTTGGTGGCTAGTTGAGAAGCTCTAATCGTAGACAAAACGCGAGTCACCACCACCACCGGAGATTCTGGACCTGTTTATACGACCGTGCATACACATTGCATTATACAGTAGAAACACAGTCGTTGTATAAACAGTCGCGCCTGTCAAATGTCACGCATGCGCACCGCGCAGTGAAAGAGAGACACCATTACCTGCCCATTGGCTACCTTTATTAAGAAGAAGAAGACACCATTACCTCCTCGATTTTCTTTCTCTCTTCAGCCAGTGGACATTCCCACTTATTGGCATGCCTACTCTATTCTATATCTCTATGTGCCATAGGCGCGCGTACATACAAGTGGGAACATACAGCTATTAGAAAGAGAGAGAATGGTGGATGTATCAGTTTCTACTGGCGCATGCGCATTGACATACACATTCACATACACATTGACATACTCAGTATGTACAGTAACATTCATTTATACCTTCCCTTGAAAACATGTCAACCCAACCCTGGTTTTCATTAGAATCTTATGGAAACCAGCAGTGGGATTCCGGTGAAGAAATTCGAACGGATCTCTTTTTCTACCATGTGAGTTAGAGAACGAGGTTCGATCGATTCAAATAGACTGCTCTTTCGGCATCTTTTTCTATCGTACGAGATTAAGGAAGGACGTTCGACGATAATTTCAAATCTTTGTCGAACGTCCTTCTTTATTCTCGTACAATAGAAAGAGATGCCGAAAGAACAGTCGATCCGAATCGATCGCACCTCGTTCTCTAACTCACATAGTAGAAAGCAGGGTTGCGTACGTAATATACCTTAGGTAATTTACGTAGTTTTTTACATGTAAATTATGTACGTAATTTACGTCCCTAGTTTTTTACATGTAATTTACATTTTCAAGATGGCAACTGCGCTTACATATTTAGAAAATAAACATAAACGTACAAATAAACCTAATTCTTAAATAAGTGAGGTTATGTTATGCTCTTTTTCCCCCACCCACAATTCAAGTCAACACTTTTTTACATTTATTACATTTTTTACGTATAATACGTATATTACGTAAATTACATATAAAAGTGCGAGTTACGCGTAACCGTGCAACCCTGGTAGTAAGAGAGATCCGTTCCCATTTAAGGCCAGAGCACAATGGAGAACTAAACCTATTACCTATGGTTCTGTCCTTTTCTATCATATTGCCATTTCTTTCTTGCGATCACGTGACAAAAGAGATGGAGCAATACGATAGAAAAGGATAGAACCATCTTTAGGCTTTAGGTTTAGGCTTAGTTCTCCACTGTGCTTTGGCCATTATGCACTGGAATCCCACTGCAGAGTTAGGTTGACTTGTTTTCAGGGAAGGGCGGAAGGCATATACACTCGACTTCCGCAATAGTCACCAAATCTGAAACAGTTCCCCCGCAATAGTCACCAATTTTCCATACCTCACATGTCACATCGATTGCGCATGCGTATTGTGTTGTTTACGTTAGCAACCAATCAGATGCCTATCGCAGCGCATGTGCAGTGGTATCAAGTGGCAATTGAGAGAACAGTTGAGAACAGCTGGTGACTATTGCGGAAGGAAATTGGTGACTATTGC
>CAJFCO010000129.1:120976-172279 GCA_904066015.1 Synergus gifuensis | reverse complement strand
CAGCAAAATTTCATTGATTTTTTAATGACTTGAAATTGTAAGAAATTAAATAAATAATCGTGCGCGTAGCGCACGTGTTGGTCCGCTAGTACTAATAAATAAGTGCAATCTAAAATACAGATTTTTTTAGAGCATTCTTATTAAACATCAAGGTTTTACAAATAGTTATTTTTTTATTTAAAATCAACCTTATTTTTAATTAATAACGAAGGAGTTCCTCGATTCTTTCTTTGCATTTTTCAAAATTTTATTGTACACAATTTTTTTCTAGTTTTCATATTACGGCGTTTTAATTGCTAACTATACTAACTAATTTTTATATTATCATCTTAACATTTAATGTTGAATAGATGTATTAAGTTTTTTTTAAGTTTCAGTATATTACAAATGAAATAAAAAATATAAAGCTCTTGTTCACTTCTGCATTTAGTAGAAGTTTGAACATTGATCATATTAAAGTAAAAAATATTTAAATAGATTAATATATTTACAGTCATAATATTTATTTAATTATTTTTTATAAAAATGAAAAAGCATAGAAAGGGTACCCGCTACCCGGAGCCCAATCTTCCTTCATGTAGTTACACTACTGCGTATTAAATTGCACCAAAAGATTCAACCGCATATCGGAGTATTGCAAGTGATTATCTGCTCATTTGAGTGTTATATTATTTCTCATGTTCAAAAAGATATTGTGAAATATGTAAACACATTCTAGAAGGATTCTCAGAGATACAAACTTACCGTGAAGTGTATAATATATATACATATATATATATATATATATACTGAAGAGGATAAAACTCGTACAATTTTAAGGTTAGAAAGTTGAAGAATTCTGCATTTAATTTCTCACAAGAATAATCTGATGAAATTTCCTCTTTATTTTTTACTTTACTAAACGACTTTCTGTATATTATTCATTATTAATATGTCTAATTCAACAAATTCACCAAGTATAAATGTAAATATGTAGACTGACTGCTGAGTGCTGCTATACAATTTTCCGATTTCTGGGTCTCAGCCCCCAGCCGTTCATTATCCACTTTCATTCTATTCCCGCGAAATTTTAAATTCAAAAAATTTAAGCAAATGGAAATGATCACTTAATTGATATTATATCTATTTTATTTCAGATTATTATCATATTAAAATGAGTTGTAAAATAAAATAGAGAAAATAACAAAAAGAAAAGCAGCCAACCATGGGAGAAGATTATATAGAAAAAATCTTTATTTTTAAGTTTCCAACATGTACTACAGCACAGGAGTACAAACTTGAAATTCCTTTGCGAATTCCTTATCAAGGATCGATCAAAGAACTTGTGCATCGTACTATGCTGGCATTTAAATTGCCTTATTATGTGGAAACTGATTTAGTAGAATCCATTGAAAGTACTGTTAAACAATGGACACTGAAATTCCATGATGAAAAGTCAGAAAAACTCATTGATGCTGCTATTCAGGGTGATTTGGATGTCGAAGATATTATTAAGAATTGGGAGAAAATATATAAGCAACAAACAGTGGAGTATGCTGAGCCCTTAGGAACAACAGATGAAGAATTATTTGCAGCTGCTTATCATAGATTAGTGCATTCACCGTCGTTAGAGCCTATTTTACAGGCTGAACATAAATATGGAATAGATGTTACAGAAGTTATTCAAATGAGGGATGCTGCTCAAGAGCAATTGACTCGAAAGTAAATAATAAATTTTTTTTTGATTCATTAATGTATTACTCAAAGTGTTGTAATTTTTTAAAATAAAAGTCAGGATGAAGATCTAGAATCTTATTAAAGAATAGAAAATAATAGTATAAATAACTACTATGTTTCATTTTAGACAGACGGAAGAAATGCGTCTGGCTGTGGAAACCCTGGAAACTGAGTCAACAGAAAAGTCAATCAGTGAAATGGCTGGACGACATTTCGAGGAGATGAGTTTATTGCAAGGTCACTGGGGATCTAGAGTTGATGCTCTAAAACTTGAGCAGAGAAGGCAGTATCGAAATTGGATTATGAGACTATTGGAAGAACAACAGACAAGTATGCTGTCTACTCCAGTGTAGGTTTTTCATTTAATTTAAACAATTATTTTTGCTTTTATAAACCTCTTATACGAGATTCTATATTTTAGAGAGTCGCCCATGGTGCCTATCCCACCTATTCGTCCTGGATTCGCCAATTTTGTGAGAAGCGATGAAAAAAATATTACCTATTTTCCACAATTAGAAGAAAGTTTCACAATACATTTAGGATCCCAAATGAAACAGATGCATAATATTCGTATACTGACTGGCGATGTTTTAGATTTTTGTAGAACTAAACGTATCGATAATGGGTAAATATCTTCTTACTTTCACATTAAGTTTAATTTTTTCCTATCAATATATAAAAAAATGCTATTTTAATAACTGATTTATAATTCAATAATTAACAGCGTTGATCCGACACC
Source organism: Synergus gifuensis (assembly GCA_904066015.1). Taxonomy (NCBI): domain Eukaryota; kingdom Metazoa; phylum Arthropoda; class Insecta; order Hymenoptera; family Cynipidae; genus Synergus; species Synergus gifuensis. The sequence continues at coordinate 169,824 of CAJFCO010000129.1, read as the reverse complement.
ACAACGATTACAGACTGCTTTAGGATTATATTCAAATGATTTGTGTGGATTGGTACTTCTTAGTGACAGCAACTTGGGTAGTTTTTCTGGAATTCCTAAAGGTTTGATATTTTTTTAATTTCATATTACTTCACGCTTTATTTTTTTCTCAATAATGTTTGGTGGTCCCACGCTGTAACTTATAGGTCTTATAAAACACATTTATTGCTTCTTTTACTCTAAGTTTCATTAGGGGACCACCACTGGTTAATGAGAAAAAGGAATAAAACGTAAGCAAGTAGTTCTTCATTTTATAAAAAATATTTAAGAGAAAATATGCACTGATATGCATATAAAAATCATATTTTTTATATTACAGAGTTATATTCCATATGTCAGCTTACAACTGAGTTTCACTTTCCACCGATTGATGATCAGTTGGAAAAAATACGCGATGATGTGAAAGAAGCAGTTGCTTGGAGACAATTTCATAAAAAAGAAGAACATGATTCTCAGGTGTCCGAAAAACCTAAAAAGAACTAATTTTAATAAGTTTTGAAAAATATATTTTAATTTTTCTTTTACAGGTGAAAAAGACTTCAAGCAAGGCGCTACAGACAGGCGATGTTTTTATTACTCGTCACTCGAATCTAGCACAAGTTCATGTTGTGTTTCACATGGTCGTAAATGACTCTCTGAGATCTGGTAAGTAATCTACAAGCGTTTTGTAGCTTCACTGAGCTATTTTATATATTTGAGGAAATATTTATTTTCTTTTAGGCGATATCAATTCAAGACATCCTGCTATTTTAGGATTGAGAAACATTTTAAAAAACGCTTGTTGTAATGACGTGACTACACTCACAATTCCAGTATTACTAGTTCACGAAATGACAGAGGTAGATATGAATTTCTTTTCACCGATTACAATTAAAATCTGTAACTAATTTTATATTGTATTTATTTTTCATACAGGATATGACAGTCGCCTGGTGCACAAAAAGAGCGGAATTAGTTTTTAAATGCGTAAAAGGATTTATGATAGAAATGGCTTCCTGGGGAGGAGCTGAACTCAAGAATTTGCAATTTTTAGTACCTAAGGTAAACTACTTTACTATTCTTAACACTCAGATAATTTGTTAAAAAACAAATTATTTTTCAATTAACTGCAGTTGCCTTGATGCATTATTATTTTTTAGGGTATGTCTGAGGAAGTATTTGGGACTTTGGCTACTATGCTACCCAGTATATTTCGCGTATCGAACCCTCTGGTTTTCAAAGCAACGAGTACACCACAAACTCCGAAAAAATAATCGAAAAGCTCATGAATTTTCGTAAGTTATTAAAATTGAATGTTTATTACTATTTATAAAACTTGCAATCAAAATTTAAACACAAAATAGAGATATACAATCTGTGAATGAATGAAAGTTCGCCTTTTAATGAGGCTTTTGTTATTATTCGCGCTCATGATTGATTTTAAAGTAACAGATATTAATATTCTTACCAGCTTTTACATAAATGATGTACTCGCTCGGATAAACTTTCATAATCTCTTCTTCTCAACAGGCTTCATAATCGACACACACGTGACTCGAATTTTATTATTTTAAGAGATAATCTGGAGATGGCTGAGTAAAATAAAATATATTCCTTTTAAATTACAACTATGTTTCAAATCACCAAGATAAATAATTAAATTAGCTGTAATTGTTTGATAATTAAGCTACTGATTAATAATTTTTTAATGCTTGTACGTGATAAGAACATTAACTACTTTAAATGATAATAATTATCAAACTTGATAGGCTTAAAGCCAAAAGGTTTCATGTATCATTAAATTAAATGGAATTATTTCTGCTATAGGATAACGAAACCATGAATATTTTTTTTGGGAAAAATTTTTGAACCTAGTTTATGACTGGTAAAAATGGTAATTGCAAAATAAATAGAACACTCCAAAGACTCCATATAAATTTATGATATTTACGTCTACGTAGCAAAACTCTACACAAATACATATTTATTTTAATTTAAAGTCTTCACAATTAAATTCTACACCGTAAAACTGTACAGAAAATTATAAATTAAAATTTGAAAAAGTAAATACACTCTTCCATATAATATTGAATGCAATTTTTAAAGTTCACTTAAGATTCAGGCAGAAAAACTCAAACGTTGTAAGAAAGTCTTCCGCTCTTAAAACTGGTAATAATTTGTTTAACTATTTTTTCTTGGCAAGAGAAGCGTGGACAATTTTTCTGCTAATTATAGTAAATTGTTTCACAAATATGTGTACAAAAGTACATTAATTGAAAAATATACGTAATCGGAGAAGTGATTTGCTGCAGAAAACAATTAATATGCTTATATATTCATCTTAAGGCAAATAATCTGAATTTATCTATGTGTGGTACGTTAGCCTCGCAATTCTGAACTCATGACCTGTCTGTAGTCGATGAATTCTTTGCCACTCTGTCAATCGTTGAGTGGTAAGCTTAGTCCAATCTATCTGAACTCTGGTGTGATTCAAGTGCATTTAGTGTTCTTACCTAATTTTTTTTCTAAGATAATACGATGCAATTGATGATATGGATCTACATTGCTTTAGTTTTCAATTTTTTAATTATTACAATATCGGCAGAATCATGGAAAGATTCTAAGGTGAGTGACTTATTTTTCATTTGAAAGTCTTACAAGTCTTTATATATATATATTCTAATTACAAAATAATTCAATAACTGTTTATTCTCAATTAATTTTGTAACATATACATGCTGAGTGAAAGATGATAACCCCATTTGTATGAAATGCTTGATAAGACAGAATTATTTAATGTTTTATAAAATATCATGTGCTAAATTAATTTCGATTTTTCATAAATGGCAGATTCGCAAGAAAAAATACTATTCCAATTTTTTAGCATACTTTCTAACAATGGAGTGTTTTTTAATTATGCAATAATTATCTTTGAAATTTCGACTTCTCCTACCCTTAAAGTACTATCTCGATCGAATTATATTACTTTTTAAAAACAAAAATAAACTTTTGCGTTTGATTAATATTTTTGCATCAATAAATAAAAAATTGATAAAGAATATAATTTTTTTTTTTTTTATAATGATTAACAATTAAATATATTTAATGCTCGTTAATTTGTTTTCTTAAAACATTAATTGAATTTTTAACAGTTGATATGATAGTCAATAAAAATTGTTTTCTGAGATATTTTTCGTCAATCCTAATAAGGAGTTAAAAATAATTTTAAGTAATGAGATGATTACTCAAATCTCCTTTATTCAAAAGTGTGCACTTAAAAAGAAATATTTGTAGATAAAGACTGAAGACTTTGTCCGTTACATTTTGATAATTCAGTTACATTTATCTTATTGTTTGTAAAGAAAGTCAATTAAATTGATTGTAAAAGAAAATGTTTAAAAAAATCTTCCATTATAATTACATAATATGAATACGTTGTGAGATTATCTTATATTCTTTCCTTTATTATTTAATGTTTATTAAGAGAAAAATATTACATATGTTCTGAATTACATTTTTAGGTAGACTTGTCAAATAAGAATCTCCAAAACGTGGACTTCTTTAAAACTTATCAACATGATATCGAAGTACATAAAGTGAGAGTACTGAATCTCAGTGGGAATGCTTTAAATAGTTTTTTAGATTGCGCGACGAGTCTGAACAACTTAGAGGTGTTAGATCTTTCGCGAAATCATTTGGACCGCTTTTTCTTTCTATGTAGAAACGAATCATACGATCTACGATTTTTAAATGTCAGTCACAATCAACTTGAATATATAGATGACAATGCTCTAAATCACAGAACTGGTAAACTAAAAGTACTAGACGTGTCATGGAATTTACTATCGGGGATCAACGATACTGTTCTATTACACATGAAGGTATAAATTGAATAAAATTCATTCATTTATGAGTAATAATAAAGTTTCAAACCCGAGCCAACTTTTCTGCCGTCTAACTGACATTTTGAATAAGCGCGCGAAGCTCGGACAATTTTTTGTGTTGGCAACAGTGTCAATTTGAATTTGATTTGCGATTTTCATACGTTCCCATTTAATTTTTTGTACAGGTTTTGGAATTCCTATCTTTCGCAAACAACCCTATAGGTGACAGTATAGACGAATTCGTTTTTGAAAACGTAACTAGTCTACAACACTTGGATCTGAGAAATATTTCTACAACAATGTTCCCTCGAAAACTTTTTGAAAATTTGATAAATCTGGTATATTTGGATTTATCCTTCAACCCTATAGAAGAGATTCCCTATTTGCCCTCTGATAATCTGCAAGTTTTGGACTTATCTCAGACGAATCTCTTGACCCTTGGAACTTTCGAATTACCACATTTACGTGAACTCCAGCTGAATAAAATGCCCAACTTAACGGCAGTGCTTCTCAACAATTTCGAGAAATTAAATAATTTGGATATTTTATCAATGAAAGAATGCAAAAGATTGAAGCAGTTGAGGATAAGACCTAATCCTAATTTACTACCTCATCTCAGATGCTTTTATATACAAAGCTGTGCAATTGAAACCTTAAGCAGTGAAATGGAACCGATAATACAGAGAACTGCAGTGTTTGAGTTTCAAAATAATCCTTGGAACTGCGATTGTAGAATGAAATGGATAGCAATGGTCAACACTACACACAATCTCGCTAAGAAGATTACGTAAGACTGATTTAATTTAATACTGGACATTATTATTTAATATTTTTTATTTAAAAATCTTTTGCAATCTCTAGGGATGATTTATCGACTGCTTACTTTCCTTTGATTTTTAGTCTCTAGGGCAGATGGCGTATACCCTTCAAATTATTCAATTTTTTCCTCCCTTTCATATTCAAAATACGTATTTTCATTTTCACAAATAAATAAAATATATTTTTCATAGCACGTCTGCGGAAAGTTCGATTTTCCGTCCCTCCGTAGACTCTGTAAAGTTGCCGATTTCTGAGCTTCTTACTACTTTACATCTCTAGAGTTTGTAAAGTATACTACTTTACACCTCTAGAGGTTGTAAAGTAGCCAAAGGAACAATGTAAGGCATATTTCGTTGGTGACCCTGCTCCTTCTCCAGCATTTTTTGACCGGTAACAGGTAGTACGACTGACCTGTCAAATATCGAAGCATATTCCGAAAATCGAACTTGCCTTAGACTCACTGTGAAAAGTATTGTACTTGGCTACTTGACATATGAGAAGCAGCCTACTTTCCTCACTTGTCAAGTAAATAGCTATTTCAACCGTGTGGAGCAAAAATGAAAAATGTAAACAAAATTGGTATAAAGAATTTCAACTCATTTTCTGACATGAATTTTTATTGATTTGAATTCATTTAAATTCAGATGACTTCCGTTAAATTCCGTTAAATTCCGTTAATTTGTTGAATTTAGTCCATTAACATTTTCTTATGTTGATCAATGAAGCTTACATGCATGGACATAGGAAATAAGGGACTAGACATGTACCCTTCACTCGGGCGAGGAGGGTTGAATCCCCGGGAAAGGGGAAAATTCCATGAGTGGGGAGAGCCGCCATCTTACGATGTTCTACTGCAGTAGAACATCGTAAGATGGCGAGTGTTCTATTGGTTGAATGTCCATGAAGAAAATATAAACATGTGGGCGCTGCCATATTTGTCGCGGGACATCAAAATATAGCGGACTTCCCTCCTCATTGACTCATCCCCGCAGTGGCATGCCCAGTCCCCTGTTTCCTATGTCCATGCTTACATGCCATTTTCGGTTTTACAGATGCAATTCTCCTGCCACGTTGCATAACAAGCTTTTTAGGGAAATACCTGCTGACGATCTGCAATGTCAAATCGAGGGATATCGTTTTTCTCCGATTTTATGGGTTTGTATCGCATTAGTAAGTTTGTGTCTGGTCATTGTGGGTGCCATTTTGATGTTCAGGGAACCACTAACCCATTGGATAATTACAAGAAGAAGAATAAGTGGAGACTCGGTTTCATACACCAATGTAATCGAATCCTCCAATGATCTCGTGAAAATATTGACAGACAATGATGTTCAAGATCATTTCGACGAATGCACAAAAACCTAAGTTTTATTTGTAAATTAGTAATGACTATAGGCTTTCATAAATTTTACATCAATCAAGTCTATAATCATCCTAAGTATTATATATGATTCTCATTCTATTTCAATTTAGATTGTAACGCATATTTCATTAATTAAAAGTCATTTACTTTTTAGAAATCTGCGCCTCACATATCTCACAATCTTATTTAGTTTTCGAAATTCCTAATCTTTAAGGGCATGCGAGTTTATCCAACTTTACTTTTGCAATAATAGATATTTTTCACTAAAATTAGGCCATTTACCTCTGCACAGTAAAAAGTCTGGAGTAAAATTTGTTGCAGGTTATTTCAAGGTGGGGTATAATCTACACCCGGACTCTGGGAACGAAAGCGCCTTCTTTTGTTTTGGCCGCAAAAGTATCAAAACAATTGACAGCGTACCCCAAGTCCAAGGGAAATGATACCCTCTTTGCTGGGTGATATGCACACCACCGAGAGTAAATTTTGTTGCAGGTACATAGTACCCTGAAACTGGTGTTAGATTCACACTTTGTTTTTTCTGTGTGCCTGTATACGAAAAGGAGGTAAATGGCCCAGTTTTAGCAAAAAATGTTTATTATTGCGAGCGTAAAATTGACGAAACTGCTCTTATAATTATCACATGCCCTTAAAGATTAAGATTCTATATTATATAGTATATTTTAAATCAATTTACAAGAAAAGATTAAGTAACGCGGAAAAATCGCATGTTTTACTACAGCTGTGTAGACAAAAGGCGCTTATTCTTTCAGGTATTTAGGCAATTTTTGTACATGCTCTTTTATCACTTTACCTATGAATGCATTACTCGTAAAATTCAAGTCCTATTCAGAATTTCTAATAAAATCACGGTCTGCATATAAAGCCACTGTTTCCGAATAAAAACTTCTTGTTAACAAACATCGTATATTTCATCGAGCAAAACCCTTTTACCCATCGATGAACGTGCTCTGTCCGCTATTGATGCGTCAGTGTACAAAGAGCACGATGGCTGATTGCCTTTGAATAAAACTACAGAATTCTTCTCTCTATTTTTCCATTCAGCATCAGCGACATTGTGAGGATGCATACACCAAGGTTATTATGTACATGTACACGATTCATTTAGAAGAGATAATAATGACGGATAAAACTAAATCACTTGAACTTCATCAAATTCAACTATATTCCCATTCAATCAACTATATATTCAATTTCAACTGGTTTCACCGATTCTCTCCAGTCGTATAATTTGTCTTTAAGATTTTTATATATGAAAAATCCTCTCCTCATATCTTCAATCTTCAGCCATGCACAAAAAAGATTTACGAGCTGACAACTTGTTTACTTAATTTATTATTTTGTTGAAATTCAATAAAACAGTTTGACGTCGCGTGCTAATTTTTTCTAATGATTTTAAGATGAGATGATATTCTAAAGAAAAAACAGAACGTGCCTCCTTCCGAATTGCGGAGACTTGCAATCTTGCACCCTCGAGAGCATCAGAGAAGGGAGATCTGTAAAAGTGTAGCGCTGGTAGGTATTTAAGAAGCATATCCTCCCGATTTGGCATTGTAAGCCGGACACTTTTGGACAAGTAAAAGAAATCGGCGTAGGATCTATATTGATCGTAAGCGGCTTGCTCCATGGGCTTTACTATTGTGTTTGAACTATAAGTATTTGCGTCCCGATGGTTCACACCTTGGCATAATGCCCTGTCCAAAAAGCAGTACACATTTGGCGACCATTATAAATCGACAATGCTCCCTATTCTTACACCCCAAACGGATATACGTCCTCATCTGTATATAGGTTTATATACTCTACATCTATGGCATTAGTGGACTTCCATTTAGATACGGAAGTACCATAAGAAACAAATTTTAATAAAAAAATAGTATTTTTGTTAAAACTGTGTTAAATTGAAATCATTCTGTTAATAATTCTTACCGAAACTTTCAGTTGAATTCTTCTTAATCGTGATGCTGCTGGTAAAATGTTAATGTGGTGAATACTCGATAAGAAAATGTTTTCCTTACTATTACCTGCACGAGAACAGGGGTTCGTGTAACACTTTGTAATTGTGAACATGGTTTCTATATTAGTTCGTCGCGAGCGCACTGATGCGTATGTAATCCCGTGGTGCTTACCGATAGCATCAGAGGTTTTATTTTCATTATTCATTTGTTCGATGTTCCCCACAGACGAACGCGAGCTTACGCGCAAAACCCCATGTTTCCATGTCGGTTTAATCAGATAAACCCTGACGTTCGAAATCGGCGTGCCCTCTATATGGGTGTACCATGCACTCAATGCACTGTACATGTTATTCTAAATACATATGTTATTCATAGGTATATATATTACGTCCTCTAAAATCTCTAAATAATGAATCCTTTCTAATTTTAGCGATACTTTGAGATGAAAAGCTACGAAGTCGATTATGTATTGTATATATTTGCATGCACTCTCGCATATTCACTTCTACATTTTTCCAAAATTCGTGCGACATATGCTGCATATGCATTATTTGCCATTTTAAGAATGAAATTCACGGATTCGCAAGGAAAACTATTCAAAGGTAAAATCTTTCACACACATCTAAAAAAAATCTTAGTTATAACTATAATAAATGAGAAGATGAAGATGAATATCCTGCAGCGACGAACAAGTAATCGGAGAAATATGAGAAACGTGCTAATAACTATGTAATGAATAGCACTTGCAGGTCCTTGAATTTTCCTTTTCGACGGACCATCGGATCTTTCGCACTCGAGGTATAAAAACTATTTTCGCTACCATCCTGAATATCCCTTACCTCGAGTCAGTGAACTAAAAGCCAGAAGAGATTAACAATGAGCAATAAGCTACAGGCGTTTATATCCTTCAGTCCACACCTACACCCATACTATCATGCAAATAAGAAAGTGAGCTGCCATCCATATAACCATAGGCATAAATGAATAAAGGTCACCATAGCACGGTGAGGAAGGTTACATCTGGAAGTAATTACGTTGGGGAAGTACACAGATATATATAGGTAAAGCAATAGGGTCTATAGTTGGCTCTTCAGGTTCAGGTTCAGGACCTTTAAATCTAAAAGGTAGTCATTGCAACGTCGAACGTGACGATTTGCTAAAAACCCGGATTAGCGGTATGCCTTTCGCTTTTCCTTACGGAAGAGGCAAAAGTAGATGAAGGAACTGGAAAAGAAGTCGAGATACGATCTTCATCCTTTTGCTGTTGACATTCTTCAGCTCCATAACTCAAATGCTTGTTAGTAACTTTCTTATGTATTTTCGGAAATCCCACAGATCCACAAATTTGCTATTATTATCGGCAAAGTAAATATTGTGGGAAATCGTTTATACCTGCATCATGAGGACGTTACAGTGAAGAGTCCCCAAATCTATCAATTTCAATTTTCAAACGAAAAGTAATGTCGTAGGAGTTTTATAAAACGAGCAAAATGATTTATGCTCTTCTAATACATATATTAGAAGGATCTTCAAATTCTCTGACGTGGTTTCTGATCGCGTGCGATGTGGCGATCAGCTTTTGTACCGAAGTATGATCTTCCACTGGGAAGCCTATTAGGTTACAGCCCATCCTAACGCCGAGTTTACCCCTATTGCTCTGGATATTACGGCGAACTATAGCGGTCAGAGGCCCCACGGTCTCTCGATTATAGCGATCTCACTCAATGGAATATTATAGACTCCTTTGGGCAACCGAGTGCAGGTTATGGTTTCGAGTATCCGAAATTTGAGATTCTGGTGGAACCAATTTAGCCAGCAAAAGGAACGATGCTGCGGAATAAAAAATACTATACCTATATACAATACCAGGCATGGTGCTTCTGCGTATGTTCTAATATTCACCGATTTTAGCGGCTAAACGAAATATAGGTAGATGAGCATGTCGTTAAAAGACCCCAAGGGGCAAAATCATATCCACTTTCGATTCAGATATTTAATATCTTGTTGATATTAATTTATTTTTACAACTCTCAAGATAAATTCTTGAAAAACTAGGTAATAATCTTTAATTGGTAATCTTTGTTACCAATCGTAATAAAGTGATGTTGAAAGCTCGGTTGAAAGTGTATAATATAAGCTGTATTTGTAATAATTTTCATTATAAATGAAGCTTCTGTCTCATTTTTATTTTGTCGATGCAGCATATTTATCGCGAAGAGCAATTAATTTCTCTGGCTTTTATGATTTCGTTTTATAAGTCCCTATAACACGTGGATAGACGAGCACCTATCGAGTGTGGACGCCCAGTTGATACATTCTGGCGCTGACATTATATTTGCATTATCGCAGACACTCGTACCATCACGTTCGTCACACGCATTTATCACGCTTTTAATCTGCGTATTCGTGCGGCGGTCAGCACATAATTTTGTAGATGCATGGCCGAGTGCATCGTTCGACCGTAACAGCCGTTTCGCTCTCATTTTGTCGGCAAATGCAACGAGAAAAATATATCGCCCCACACGTATAGGTATTTCGCAGCTGAAGTATATATGTAGCTCGTATAATTCGACAGCGTTGATCTGAATTTTCTGCTCGCAATGGCGGAACGATTATGTGCGAATGGCAAGCAAATGTGCCCTATATATATATAGTGCTATAATGTTTTTTTTCCGGCGTGCCTAGGTATAACATCCACTCAAATTCGCATTGTTGCCTGTATATATATATGGATTCACTCTTTGGTGAGTGGCACGAGTGTTATTTATATTTTGCTTTGCGAACAAAAAGCAATCGTCGAAATATATGTATTTTAATATATTTTTTTTGTGTATATGGATATAAAGATATACGAGGATCACGTAAAAAATATATAGTATGTACCTCCAATTAAGTTCAATTGAAATGCTCTTAGCTTAATCCTCGGCTTAATCTATACATCAGTTACTTGTACAGTGTTGAGTTTAAAGCTTTTGAAGACACAATAAGAAATACTTTGTCTAGAATATCTTGTATTTATAAGTGATTTATAACAAAAAGACAGATTACTTTCTAATTTTTCGAAGCCACCAGGGCCGAGTTATGGTCGAAATCAGAGGGGGGCTACATACCTTGGTAAGGCCCTTATGACAAGATAAGCAGTCATTTTTTTAAAACCATATTTATTGGTTCAAATCCGCGCGCTTATTTGAATGTCGAAAATTCTATGACAGGTCAGATATCTTTATGAAATAAAATTTTAGAAAATTCTCATAGGTTTTTTCATCAGAGAATCCAATTTTTCTATTACCTGTAATTTTCCGAACTAGGAAAAAAGTTACAAATCAATAATTTATTGGAGGCCCCCTGTCACTCGAGGCCCGGGGCTGCAGCCCCCTTAGCCCCCCCCATCCCTTGATCCAGGGCTGGAAGCCACCCTGAAACTTGAGAGAAGAAAAAAGTGACAAAATTTGTCTTCTGCAAGAATTTTTTCCCAGCAGTGGAGCAGAGCAAAAGGTGATGGAAGAGGGGTCGAAAAAAGCGGCGGTGTCCGCGACTAAATGCACTCGGAACGAGGCAGGGGCTATTCTTGTTGTCTTTAGGGGTGGCACTCATCAAAACGAGAGACGAGTCAAGTCAGTGACTGTAAACGGCGCCAGAGCGAAAGAAGCAAGAAGAAGCAACGCCGGATGTGGTCGTGGAACTTGATATTACCACAAGCAAATACGACTTTCAAGCTGTTATTTGTTGTTAGATCTTATAGACGACGAGCGAACGGGTGGCCTTCCAAAATCACTCGGTTTGATGCCATATAGCTTTAAAGCACGCGACGAGTCCCGTGGGAGAGTCTTTCAAATGTTTCGAAAAGCCGAGACAATATATGTAAAGGACAAATGTCAATTAGCATATAGTTCAGATATATCAAATAGCGAGGTTTCTACTAAGTGGATTTCGAAAAATGGAACTATATTGAAGAAATATTGAATTATAAAAATGTACATAATCATTTTCTTGAACTAGAATTTACGAAACATTTCTATGATTATTGAAAAGTGTAGGTGGACTCAATGCAAAGACAACCCTCCACTTTCTGTTTAACTTCCAGCCTCTTCACTTTTCTGGACGAATAAGATGAGAGAACTCTTAACTAAAAGAGAAGTCTAAGTGAAGGGGAGTTTCAAGGTCACTTGAAAGATTATCGCCTGATGAGAAAACCTCAACTTCTCTACTATCTAAATAGTTACACCATGCACAGTTTTCTAGGTGAGCACCAGACAGGCGGAATTAATGGAGCCCTCGTTAACGTCCTCATTAACCACCGGTTAGATGATGAGGGGTGGTGTGGTTAGTCGGGCCAACCGAAAGTAAAACAAACAAATCACTGTGGCGCCATCGCAGATGCGTCTCGTCATCCTGTGACTCCTACTCTCGACCTCGATCTCGACCAGGTTTTTCGGATACTGCACTCGACATCAACCTCAAACTACCTCGAATTACAGTCTGCTCAAACTGGAAGCTGGAACTCGAACCCAAACCCTCGGCTTCCGAAGCTCCTGAGTAAACACCTCTGGAGATGAGTTTCCTCGGCGCCACTTGCTCCTCAGACTTTTCTTATGTCTTATGTAATATGTCGAAGATAATATGACACACTGGGATGTATATTTTGTGCATATACGAGTATTTTAAAACCGAGTTAACATAAACAGTATAGTCAATGCATCAAATATCAATATAAAATATAAGAGAAAATGACGAATTTTCAAGCTAAAATGTTTTAAATTTCGGACTACATAGTTCTGTACTCTTTCAAACTCGAGTTATATGACAAATCGAGGTACGGTTTGCATTCAAAAGGATTTAAAAACAATTCATAGAAGAATTCAAAAGAAATCAAGGGAATTGCAAATATAAAATAATTAGAAGGAATTAAAGAATTCATAAAAATTTGAAGACCCGGCCTCTTCTACAAGGAAAGAATCACTATTATGAAATAATATGGTGTTTCGACAATACTAAATAGTACAACCATCAAGATTTTGTAAAAATCTTCCTTGCTCTAAAATTTCTAAATTAATTAAATAAATTCAATTAATTAAATTAATTCAATAATATATTATTGAATTACTGAATTTTAAATTCTTTCTCGTGTTTCTCACACATAAATAGATCAGACACAATGGTCCCAAATGTATATATGATCGAGGATGCTTTAAAATTGGGACAGGGAAATACTCCCCATTAGAAGGCCGTTAAATAATAAAGCCGCCATATTAGGTATAGACACCCCATAATCTGTATAAACCAGAAGAGGATTATCCCACAGCGATACGTTTCCCTGCAAATCTTGCAGGCTATATACTGCATTAGGCGATTGTATACCTTCGATATATATTCACCCCTCCACCTTTGCCTTGTTAGAGACTGAAACTTTTCATATAGGAGAATTACAGGCACATAAAAATGGCGCTTAAGTAGTAAATTATTTTTAAATTTTCCGTGTGGTACAAAATGTATAAGTAAACAAATTGTATTCATTTTACACATTTTTATTTCCTGGATGATTGCAACGAAAGTATAAGTTTTGTAGAAGCTATATGATATTACAATTATAGTAATGGAACTATATAAGATGTCATACGTGTGAACAAATAAAATTACACACGCAATGGAGCGATTCACATAATAGAACGATAAAATGATGGAAGGCTATCCTATATTCAATGATTTTATCATTTTACATGTAACTATATAGTTATTATGCCATTAATCAAGAATAGATCTTAGATCTAAAACTGCAAATGTATAAGTGAATAATAAATTAAGTATGAATAATCATATTAATTATTCATAAAAGAGTCAATTCTGAATTATTATTTCCCATAATTAAAGACCTCTAATTCGATGCAAGAGATATTCTTTATTTTATTTGAATTGGGATTTTGTTATTCTATTATTACTTTGAGAATTTCAATTGGTTATAAGTATAGAAAAAATATAAATTTACTTATAAATATAAAAAGTAACAAATAAATTTTGAACTACAAAACACACGATAGTTGCCTGACTAGTCAGGCAACTAATTGGGTCCAATAAGTATTTACGTCATGACGATTTTCGACGTCGGACGCTTCTCTCCACGGGAGGTTACTGGTAGCTTATTATCTTCCTTTTCTCTATTCGCACCCTTCAGGAAATCCCCAGCATTTTGCATTTTCAAGCTTTCTCTGCCAATTTACAATGGCTGGCTTCCATGTGTTTTGAATTTAACTGCTTTCAAATACTAACTGACCCTCCGCTGACCTGACACTCATAAATCTGACCCATGCTATGATCACGAGATCCTAACGTTTCATTTTTCAATTTGATTCCTTCTATAATATGTCAGAATACAAATTTTCAATTTTGAGGCAGTGTCCATTTCTCTCTAAATCTGAACCAGCGAAAACCCTACCAAATCAGTGAAATTCGCTGATGAATCAATGAATATCACGCCCTCCATGAGAGCAATTCCGCTGATTCATCAGGGAATTTCACTGAGTTGAACCAATGTTTGAAAAATGTTCACATATTATTTTCCAGGTAGTTTTAATAAGTTATTTAATTTAAATTAACCAAATTGTTTAAGAAATTACACTTGTTGATATGCGTTATCGTCAGAATTAAAAATTTTGGCATTACACTAAACACTATAGGGGTCGAATCCTATCTTGATTTGACTAAGGACTATCCTATAAGTATACTTAGAATCTCAATTACAATAGCCGTAACCATAAACATGAGGGCATTATTCCTTTCACTACAACTTAGAATAGTAGCTATAGATTAACAACCGTAGGATTTTGGATTTGGGTTTTTCCAAATATCCGGTGGTATATCTTCTTGCACTTACCACAGGATCAAGGCTATGTAGTTTCAATAGCCGAAAGCAGACACTAAGCTAAAACAAAAACCACCACAAATCCTTGTGGTTAGCAAAAATTTCATTTTATTTAAAAGTTAAGTTGTAAAAATTTTTTAATATATAAAAAACAATAATAATTTAGTAAGTGTATTATATATATATATTTTTTAATTTAGGGAATATATAATCGAATGAATAATTATCTCTTCTGCAAATTATATTATTATGATGTAAATAAAAAATTACAAAAATCGAATGATTGTATCGTGAGCGTGAAAGTACTAGATTGCGAATCAAAATACATATTCGAAGCAGGCGAAAGTCGACATCTCCCGTATACGCTCGATAAAACGAAGCGTCGACATAATACAGTTCTGGCGCCGTCGCACATCTCGCAGTTCGATTCTGAGGCTTTCTTCGTCTCAAGATGCCAGTGGTCTTATCACGCAGATAAACAATCCAAAAGTTAATCCAAACTATTGATCATGGATCAAATTTCCGTACGACTAGCAAATATCAAATTAGATTAGTGGAGACGAAAAGTGAAATCCTTAGTTTTTTGTTTTCCTATATACAGTTGAATACGAAAATTTCCATATCATTTTTTTAAGAATACAACTCTAAATTCGAATCTGTCAGATTTCATTGATTCAAATAATTGGGTCAAATGGGTTACTCAACCATATATCGCTTTTGTTAAAATTTAATAATATTTAACTGAAAGTTAGTCCAGTTTTACTGAAAAAATCAGTTAAATCTATTTTATCGACTCTGTTTCACTGATATAACTTCAGTGAAATTTCACTCTTAATCAGAATATAATTCTTACTGATTTGATATTCAGTGACCAGCCATTTGTCACTGATTCCAATTTTAAAGACTTTTTTCTGAATTTGTATTAGAAAAATTTTCATAATTCAATCAGTACATTTTTATTCATAAAACGGAGACTTTTTTCTCTTGATTGAAAAATTAGCAAATTTTAGTCAAGGGTTGGTAAAAAATCGAAATGTACTGAAGTTAATCAAAGAAGAAGGTAAAATGAAGGTTATTCTTTTTGCTTCCTTGTATATAGGGGAGGCTTCCCAGTGGACAAAAAATTTAAAGAAGTTTTTAGAACGTCCTAAAAACGTCCTATGTCAGGCCAAAAAACGTCCAATGTTCCAAAGACGTTTTTCGGACGTATTTGGAACATTGAACGTTTTTTGGCCTGACATATAGGACGTTTTTAGGACGTTCTAAAAACTTCTTTAAATTTTTTGCCTACTGGGTTTATACTGATACAAGGATTTTTCAAAATATTTAATCTTCCAATTTTTACTTTTACTTTGATAAATGTTAAAAAAATTTGTTCTTGAGGTCTGTGAAAATTATCATAATTAAAAGCTGGTAAGAAAAAGGAAAAGGTTTCTATATAGTGTCGATACGAATCGATTGACCTTTGACATTAATACTTGTATAATAACATATCATAATTCAAAATTACTGATCAGAGAGGAAAACGTTTCTCGTGTAACACGATAATAAACGAGTTGAATGACCTATTAGATATTAATGTTAATTAATATTAATAATAAACTGAATTTAATAACGAGCTAGTTGTCACAAATAGTTATTGCTAATAAAAAATAAGATGAGTATAGTTCTTATTGGGATACATATAATAATATTTTGCCAACATGATCTGTAAATTTCGTTGTAAGGCAAGAATCTGTTTTGCAATGAAAAAAAAAAAGCATCGATGAAAGGGCAATCAGAGAAGACACGATTTTCTGAACAGCTCGTCGACTCGAGAGATAGAGGAAGAAACAAAAACTGTCAATCTTAGCCCGTTATTGGCGAACCGCAAGTCACGAAGAGCACAGAGAGATTACGGCAGCTCGAGGATCATGTTCGACTTTTCCTCCCTCTATACACCGTCTACCTTTCCATCTCCCTCCCACACACACGCGTCCATACTGATAAACAGAAACGCACACCACCCTTCCATTTCAGGAGTAGAGGGGCGTGAGAGACGAACACTTTGGAAGGGAAGAAAAGTCGTCAGAGTGGGGGATCAAGCCCCCGTAAAAAGAGGGGATAATTAAACCGGCACAAGCTCAGCAGAGGACGTAGGGAGAAGGACGAAGAAAGGTTTCTATGGTTACGGGGATGGGATCGGGCCAATCACCGGTTGGTAGGGAGGCGTGGCCTCTCATTGGCCGAGGTTCCATCGGGGAAGAGATAGGTAGGAAGGTGGCAAACGAACGAACGAGAGAACTCCCGGTGCAAACGTATCATGCTGGGTAGGGCTGGGTCCGAGATGCCGGGTTGTAAGCGAAACCAGTTTGCTATCCGATACGATCGAGGCAACAGCACCCCGCGTGATCCCAAAATCTGAAGGAGCCGCACGGGCTTCTCACTGGATTTGTACCTAGACCGGGATCCTTCTCCAGCAACCCGGACCGATTATCATCTTATTATCTCATCCCGGAAGTTGAACAGTGTTCGCATTATTTATTAAGTTAAAGTAACTAGAAAGACTCATCGAGGTCCAGGAAGAATCATCAAAGCTTAGTCCGAAACAGTTCCTCGATATGATGTTGAATCCTAGTGACAGTGTATTCAACTAGAGGACTAGTGACAGTTGTCAAATTTGTGTTTGTGCTGTGATTGGTGCTTTGCTCTCTACTTTGTTTAGTAATTTGTAAATGTTCAGTAATTTAGTCGATACTTGCATTACTTATTACCATCAACAATCAAGAGATTTGAATCCTGTGTGCAGATCCTTCCAGTAAAATTATATCCTCGATTATATCAGGTCTCTTCAGCTGAGGAAGAGACTTCCAACATTTGAAAAAGATGTTAGAATCAGTTCTTCTAGTTTTAATCTAACTCTAAAGTAGAGGAAAGGTATGGAAATGAAAAGTGCCAGAAGCAAGTATAAAAGTTTGTGCTGCAGGTCACGAACTTCCTGAGATGATGGAGATTTCGATGCCACAGTGAGGAAGATTGCTCCAAGGGGAATTTAGAAAAGGGAACTCCAAACAGAGTGATTGAGATTTCACTAGAAAAGTGATACAGATGTCAGCCGTAGCACCAGCTGGTCCCGGCGCCACGGGGCCGAGTTCGAATGGTCCGATCGTGCCATCGCCAGTTTTTGCCTTGCCGACGCTGTCTTTCACCGTTGGACAGGTTGCGTCGGTCTGTGAGACTCTGGAGGAAAGCGGCGACATTGAAAGGTTGGCAAGGTTCCTCTGGAGTTTGCCAGTGGCACATCCAAATATTCAAGAACTGAACGAGAGTGAGGCTGTTTTAAGAGCGAGAGCCATTGTGGCGTTTCACGCGGGCCAGTATAGAGAACTCTACGCCATCCTTGAGAGGCACAAGTTCACCAAAGATTCACACGGGAAGCTGCAGGCAATGTGGCTCGAAGCGCATTATCAGGAAGCAGAAAAGTTACGCGGCAGGCCACTTGGTCCCGTTGACAAATATAGAGTGAGAAAGAAATTCCCGTTGCCCAGAACAATTTGGGATGGGGAGCAAAAGACTCATTGTTTTAAGGAGAGAACTAGGTCCCTTCTCAGGGAGTGGTACCTTCAGGATCCGTATCCAAACCCAGGTAAGAAGAGAGAATTGGCTGCAGCTACTGGCTTAACACCTACGCAGGTTGGAAACTGGTTCAAAAACAGGAGACAGAGGGACAGAGCTGCTGCTGCTAAAAACAGGTGAGAGTATCATAAAGTAGGTTTGCCAGATGCCCTATAATTTAGCAGGATTTATCCTGCTTTTTTGATGCCGTCCTGCTAAACCTGCTGAACCTTCATTTTTCCTGCTTTTTTTTTATTCAAGGTTCGTTAGCACTTTTTTTTTTCAATTTTCGTGCGCATAAATGGCAGAAATGAGCGCAGATTTTCATTGATCTACGTCCTGCTAATCTTGCTAAACTCCTTTGGGCATACGATGGTAACCCTACATAAAGACTAATCTAGAAACTACAAAGCATGGGCGATGGGCATATTATGAAATAAATAATAGCTTAGAATAAAACGCACTCTCTAGGTTCAAAAAGGCATTCAAGAAAATCAAAAAGCATTTTAAGAATATCGCATTGAAAGATTATAGGTAGCAAAATATCTACAGCTATCTAAATTGTTAAAAATTTACTGCAACAAAGTCGTTTGTTGCTTTCATGTTGGATCAATCTAAATTTATTTTGAATAACATATTTGGATGCACAAATACTTTCTCAATGATTGTTCAAACTTACATAAATCCAAAATCTTCTGTGCCGACGATACCATAACAAACGAATTCTAAATCTTGCATTATTAAATGAATTGATTGATATTTAAAATACCTTAAACTTTCAGACAAGAACATTTTTTGGTGGCTCGAAACCAAAAAATTTTATTAAATGTAACAGAAAATTTTTTTTGGTGATGTTTATGCGTCGATGGACTCTATTGTTTCCTGATTTATGAAAAAAGGGTCTAAAAGTCTTTTTATTAAGTAGCGTTTAATGAAAGTTAATCGCAAAACGATTAGTGGTTTAGGTCTCTTTAGTCAAATTGTTATGTTGTCCTCGACAAACGAGTCTTTGTGCCTAGCCCCAACATTCTGAACGAGGGTCGCATAATTTCATTTTGACGTCCGACGGAGGGTCGCTGCCGTCGGTTGGACGATTTTCGAATTATGTCTTTCAAATCGCATTTCACAAAACTTCCCTCGTCTTCAGTCTAGATTGCAACTTACGGTTGTACGAAATCCAACATTTACATTCATAATATTTATTCTAAGCAGATACCAATCGCAGAAACTATATCTTCAGTGAAATATATAAATGAAATATCAGACTATAAAAAATCTTCTAATTCAAAATATTGTAAACATTGAAAGATTTAATATAATTGCCACTGAACAATATTCGAAAAAATGTCATATTGTCGGTTATACTATTAACAACTACATTGAAAATATAGACAATGATTGTAAGAACTTTCGTTTACAGATTTGATGAGTGAATCCTAATCCGGGTATTATTAATAGATAAGAAGCTTAAGTTTTAGACATAAAGGGAAATAGTTGACACTTAAACGAGTTTACGAAAATCACTTGAGCTGGAAATTCCCGAATTAGTAGTGAGCATAATATTTTCCTCCCAACTTTAGTCACGTTTTTGAGCAAGAATGAGGACCTGAAACGTGGATGAATGCCTTATTTTCTATCTTTTTCTATAGATACCTGTGAAGTATCCGCCCTAAATTAAACATGTTAAAGGGTCTTGAACTCTGAAGCCCACAGCAGCCGAACCTACCGTATCGAAGGTTCCTATAGAGCTCAGTGCTACCACCTGTTAAACTTTGCCGTTTCATTTAGTCGAGCACAGGTAAACGACTGGTGGCCGCACTTATATAGACTATTTGTCGTCGACTCGTTGAGATTGCTGTCATTAGTCCCCTGAAGGTCCTCCAAGGAAGCTTGAGATGTTGGGTTTTTCCCGTGGTCCTTGGACAATTGCTTAGGCCCTTAGGGATATTTCAGGCGTATCGAAGCTAAAATATCTTGATTTACGATCTGTGGAAAAACCCAAGTTTACTTCTACAACTTTACACCGACCAATCTTTCCCGAAAAGATTTTCTTACATTACAGGTCTATTATATAGGCAGTTAAGTTGCATCTCAGTTTCTAAATTTTATTGTTCAAACATAAATTTAAATATGGATTTAGAAATATGGGCACCATAGTCTTTACATATGAGTCATCAGGTGTTTATGTTGCACAAATTTCGGCGTCAAATGTAACCAATGAGCATTTTGAGATTTAAAGAAATCTTTCGGGATATTTCTCTGCCTGTAAACACTTCCAAAGTAATTTAGGAGCAGAATTTCTTGAATGATTAACATTTCCAGTTATAGAGTCTGAATGTTTCTTATACATACAACGTTTTAGTTAAAAATGAACCAAGTGAAAACGTATATTTGAATCAAATATGTATTGGCTTACAGTCATTTTAATTATTTATTATAGTCCCAAAAGAAATTTAAAAAATTAAGATTTTAAAAACAGAAACATGTGAAATATTTTATTCGAACCAAGTATGGTATATAATTCTTCAGCTGCAATTTTTTCTCCTGTGTACATTTAACAATTTGTTTAAAAATCACAACTTTTATACAAAATAGCACAAGTTCGTATATTCCACAGAACAGGAAAGCTTTTCTCAGTCACTATCCATATATATTATATACTATATATTATTACGAGTATAACACCCGTAGCACGCACGAGCATTTGTTTGAGAGTGTGGGTGTGAATCTATAGGTACATAACACGAATAGAAGAGATTGCTTCAGGGCTTTCGGGGCTGAGCATATTGAATAACTCGTTCGCTGGACCGCGAAAATATACCGCGATGCTGGCAGCCGCCTCTTGACTCGCGTAGTGTGCGGATCGACGTTCCTGAAAGGACCTCCAGGATCCTTGGGGCGGGTCTCTGTGTCTGCCTCTAGCATTTACTACTCCTAATATAAGCTACAACGGTGGAAGGACTGCGAAAAACGTACGGCCGAGAAATGTCCCTGGGATTATCATGCGGGAAAACGTGGCCCGCTTCCAGAAAAGGAATTCTGTTACCTACATGAGTACGTGTCGTCTTCTGTTACGTGAACTCTCATGCCCTTTAGTCGTAAGCTGACTCGACATGAAAATTTTGCTATATTCGCCTTCATCCCTCAGGCGCAGGATATACTCGGGGACTCTTATAAAATTTGTGCAATGTGCACGTACTGGAAACATGTATAATGTGAATTCAATCGCATTTCTTTTTAGGTTTTAATACTCAAACATTTTTGTATATAAATAGCTAGACGTAAAGTTGATCAGTATACGTGAGGTGTAGGTAGTGAGGTGTCATTAACTACGAAGTCATAGGCGTATGTGAATTCATAACTTTCTATACGTCTGTAGCAAAATAAACTCGTGCAGAGAGCGAAACTGATGCTGGAGAGTCGGGTCTTGACGAGGGTGTGAGACTGCGGCTAAGCCAGCGCTACAACCCCGAGTACAACCCTCTACTCAGGACTTTATATCAGAACTGTATAGCGGGCTTTTCGGGGGCGCATTACGGCTGCCGCGTACTCTCGTTCTTCCATCCCCGAAGTTATCAGATTTTGATAAAGTCCCCAGTGCATTAGAGGTTCGTGCTGTTTGCGTTTTCACGCAGGCCTCGTTCTGTGGTTTCGCATTTCTCGCACCACTCCTTTTAGAGTCGCCCCAATTGTTGTTCTGGTTTTTAACCATATTAGATTAGGGAAAGATAATGAAAGTCATATTGTAGTGTTCTTAAAATGACAATTCTGATGACAATATTGAAGAAGAAGTTGAAGAAATTTTTAATAAGCTTTTTAGAAAGCTTTATGAGGTTTCTGGAACCACCTTCGCTAAAGTAAACTTCCTCAAGTTACTATCCGTCTTCGTTCATCCTTTTAACGCCGAGTCATGGTCAAAGTGTCATTCAGCACCTTTTCCGTTAACTTCATAACTTCAAACGAGAAATAAACAGAAAGAAGCTGCAAATGTCATTCTCGTTGTGCAGTCTAATGCGTAACTTTAAGGCTCTGTGTTTTGCCATAATCTCATAAGTATACATTTTCTTCACTGCTAACTGCAGTTACTTGACGTGTATCCGGGTATGGGATCAAAAAGATTTATGGGAATGCGAATTTTCAAAGTCATTAAAGATCAATCCATGAAGTCTCTTAAATATATTACTCAAGAACGTCGTGGTTTATATACAGTTTTTAGATAAGTGTACATTTTCTATGTATAGTGAAGACATTAAATTAAATTCCAAGTTGTAGCTAACTTTTCCCGATTTAATTGTTTTTTAAAATGAGTTTAAATTTTAATGACTGCAGTCTCAAGCGTGACTCGGAGTGTCAGTAAAAAAAGCAAATGAGATTCGAAACGAAAAATAGGAGGGACGCGAAATGTATAATAACGAAACTGTAGAGGGTCGAAGCGCAATTCGCAAAAGATCCAAAAGTTCCCCGACTCGACCAGAGGGCAAAAACCACGAAGACAAAGGCAATGATTAATTTCGCGTTGGATGTTCGGAATCATTAGCGTCGAATTGCCATGACACCTGCCCGCACAAGCCCTTCGTGATAGATTGCACTGTCCATCCTACAGGATTCGTGATCGTCCAAGTTTCTAATGATTCTGAATTTCAACGTTGCAGACGATACTCAGAGAACCAATTACAAAAAAGCCTAGGGTTTTGCCCCCAGTAATTCAAGGTGGCCTCTCAAATCGCGGAACAACTTTTTGTCAAAACTTGTCAAGAATCACTATGATTTATGAAAGTTTGGAATATAGTAAATGGATATGCGTTAGGCATGCATCTACTAAACGCTCGTGTATTTGAGCCGTTCCACTTTAACTGATGTATTCTGTTTTTTAGTAAATTGCTGTGAGATTGAATTTATCCCTGAATGCAGACGCGAGAGAAGATAAAAAAGTTACAATACACAAAGGGTGGATTTTTGCAGGGTATTTAGCAGTCTATGTGATTCTGAACCGAACTGTTTGCAGTATAACTGCATTTATATGTTTTTCGAGGAATTCAGATAGGAATGAGAAATGTGGAGAAAATTTTCCGTATGTCATTATTCATCTTAATAAAATATTCTACCCTTGAACAGAAAACGTCAAACAATGCAGATTTAAATACAATTACCTATTATAATTGGCCTTATTTTATAGTTGAATATTACAGATTTCAAAGAGTTGCACAAAACGCATGATAATTACGAATACAAAAGTAGTATCAATTAAAATCTGCAGAATAATTGAAGAAACAATCCAATGAAATACAAAGTGCTTCTCTGGGTAAATGTATGAAATAAGAATATGGAAGAAAGAGGAAACAATGGGGATATGTAATGGCAATTCAATAAAATTGATGGATCATTAATCGTCGCCACTCTTCAGCAATCTAAAAAGTAATGTTCATCTAGAAATATTATCGTTATTTATCAAAAGTCCTTCGAAAGACACGAACATATGATAAAATTAATGATGCATTCTCCTGCTCTATCGCCTGCAATTTTTTCGTATTTGTCGAATATATTCGGACAGAAAATGTGAGAGTCGATCTTGGCTTGAATCATGGATATGGCAAGTACAAATAGGTAATTGATGTGGCTGAATCGTAGGGCAGCTGTCACTTGTTTCTTGTGGCGATCTCTTTTTGTTTCCTCACACACCATAGATCCCCGGGATAAAAGCAAGCCAATGCACGCCTGTTTTCACGCAATCTCTACGGGGGTTCCCCTGTTTAGGACGAACTAGGGCGAAATATGTATTAGGGGGTGATATTATTGGACCACAAGCTACTAATTCGTCTGTCGATATTGACTCGTCCACGGGGGTCCAGTTCGCTCTTTCACGCCACTCGTCAATTTTCAACTGACCTCATAGTTAATGGTCATCGTCCTCAACTCGCACCTTCTTCAACTGATCCTGGATCTAATCTAGTCATTGCTAACATATCTAAACTGCAATATTGAACATCCTTCACAAAAATAGCTTTCCTATACCTCCTTCCGCAACACGTACCCTTTTCCACCTCTTTCCAACTCAATTTTCCCACTCAGTTGTTCATCCACTATATATTTCCGTCAAATTCTAAAGCACAATCTCTGGATCGATTTCATTGCCGACAAGTTGATCAAAATTGAATACACTCCTGGATCATTGAAGACGTATTGTTCTCGAGCATCGATCGTCACTGATCGTTAATAGTGAGACGAGGTAATTCCCACTCATTAGGATGCTAAAGGAGCACATTATGCTCGCTGAAAGAAGCCGTGCGGTATTAGGCAGAAAAAGAAAAGGAAAGAGAAGGGAGAGACGGTAGAAAAAAAAAATAAAGAACGAGAATCAACCGCGAAAAGGGAAGAGTGAGAAAGGCGTTGAAAAGAGTACTCAAGGTATACGAAGAGGCTCATGAGGTAACCGATATCTTCGCACGGCTTTGTTCACGCCGTGGAAATGAAATATGGCGATGAACCTCTTGGCCCAAAAGGGGGCGTCTGGGGTCGGGATCTGAAGTCGGAATAGTGCGTCATGCCACGCTGAATCTAAGAATCTAAAGCTGAATCTAAAAATCTAGAATGTTTAGAATCAAATCCCTGGTTCTTTCCCAAAAGTCTCTTTCTTTAATTCGGATAAATCTTTCAAAAAAAATTTTAAAAACGTTCGAAAAATCTTTCAAGAAGTTAAACTTTGGATAAGATTCCTTTCTTCATTTTTCTGATTTCAAGGATACGAAATAGAGCCCCGACACGTGGATCTTACAAAGAGGTTAGCAGATAGCAAGCGAGCATATAGGATTTTCTGACAGTCGAAGGAGGACCAAGCCACTGCCACCTGTGATATAGTGTTCCACCGGTCCAGATCGCGATATCCGGTTACCGGTGAGCCAGGTAGGTACCTGATGCCAATGGTGTTTTCCAAAGACTACCTCACGTATAAAGGTTCCCTCAACCATGGGGGTGTATCGAATGTCCTCCCATGCGGTCTCGTCTATGCTGTCCGGCAACCCCTCGCTTGTTTCACGGTTAATTAAGCTGCTGACAATCTGACCACGAGACGGTTAGCGGCTAGGGCCCGCGATCTTCAAGAACTCGTAAACAGAAGGAATCTCTTCGAGCATGAATGAAGACACCGGAGGAACTTCGGTCAGTCTACTCGACTCTCTTCCTCGAAAGGAAAGATAATAGCTCTAAACGTAAGAAATAGAACGACAAAACGAAATGATCGGGTATAGATCATATGATATCATTTTTTAGAATCATAGCCAACTCGACTTGTCAAAATAATGATAAAATATCTGAGTGCGAACAATTTCGTAAGTCAATCGATCAGTTGATCAATTCTTCTCGATGATATAGTTAAATCCTGAGGCAAAAGTGGATCCTCTTCTTCTATGAAAGAAGAATTTTTTCCAACGCACACTTTTTAAGCGAATGAAAGTAGGTAAACCAGCGATAATGGTAGTGTAAAGGTATATCGAAAGAATATTGTCTTCTGCTCTCTCTGACGACCGGTCTCTAGATAGTTACACCAGGACGTGCTGTGGCTCGTACCGCTAACAAACGATCCGAGAATGATTTAGCACATACTCCGGGCGTTCCAGCTCGGCTCGTATACGCGTTGATCGCCTTTTACTTATCCCGGCGCGCGTGATTGTTTTATAATTAAGCCGTTACTGGACAAGGCACCGTTGTGATTAATTGTTTTCAAATTGAAAACCTATCGCGAGACCGTCTTAATTTCATGTGAGCCTCATCTCGCCTAGACTAAGACGTCAAGGAGAGCGTGATGGTAACGATCTGCATGCTCATCGACTTCATTTCAATCGCAGAGAGGGATACTTGTTTCAGCCTCTATTGAATATTTCCAATAATACGTTCGCCAATTTTATCTTGTATCCGGTTTTTTTTCTTTCTAAACGCTATTTTCTTGATTTCGTGGTCTGCTACTCTCAGTTCAACATTCCGCATTCTGTTTGAGCTATGCTACGTTTAACGGAGCAAATAGACGTCCCGCGCAGCAAAAGGGTGCCGACTGAAAGGCAAACAGTTTAGCTGGAAACAATTGACTGAAGATTGGAGAGGGTCGAAGAGGAGGCATCTGACGATCGATGCACGCGTCGCTGCTATGAACGCGAAGTTACATCTGTCGGACGATGAAAATAGAGTTTTCGAGAGCAACCCGGAGCGTGTGTAGGCCCTGCTGGAGACAGACAGAGAGAGAGAGAGAGAGTGAGGGGGGGGGAAGAGAGGGTGGAGAAAAAATAGTGGAAGGAGTCGTTGACAGGGTGTATTTAAAAAATAAATTTAAATGATTTCACACTATATATCCGGAGAAGATTATCTAACAGGTTATATTAATGCCCCATATGGTTTAGTATTTTCTCATTCTGATATTCAATGTTTCGATAAGACGGCTAATGCATTACTCGAAACAAAAATATTATATCGATTCGATCTCTTACCCAGATCCATTCGACAAGATTCCTTTTACCGCAGGAAGCTCGGTGCTTAAGACAAATGACACTCGATTCGACAGTAGCAGTCGAGTATGTTTTGTATTCTTTCCTTTTATCTTTCGGTATCTTCCTCCCATTCTCTTTGCCACCCTCAAGTGCAGAAGGCAAGAAATTCGAAGCATCGGGCCAAACGAAAATAATCTCTAGTCACTTCAACACGAAGTATTATACATATAAGGAACCAAGTGATGATACATTTTTCATGTATTGAAGCATAAAAATTCATCTATCATTATTAATCCTGCCAATAATTCGAATAGGACAGGATCAGGTATTTAGGATCATTCAATAATAATAAAGTATACGATTTCTAGTGTAGTTTTTTTTCTGCTTTTCCACATTGAAGCTCTGGCGTTTTTGATATTTTGAAAATTTGAAAATATTTACTAGAAATCTGATGAATTTTGCTTCCTCATCAAAAGATTTTTTTCAATATATCTGGATATTGTTTCAATATTGGGTGATTGTGTTCAGATAAATTGATGAAATTTGGCATACAAGTTTTATGTACTTTTATAATTGTTTTTTGAATAAAAGTACTCAGTCGACAAAAACTGGCGTGAGAATCAATTGAGAAGGATTTCCTGAATTGAGACGGTTCTTTTTAGAATACTTTTTGTTGTATCTCTCGGAAATCAGACCAGTGTTGCTTTGACGGACCACAGGATTACGAATTTTCCTTCCCGTTCTTCTGAAGCGCCGCACCGAATAAATTATAAAGTATAATACACGACTCGGCGTTTCTCTAGATTAACGCGCTGTACAGCGCGATACCTTGGGTCTCGCGTGTCAATTAGCCACGGTATATGAGGTTACAAAGTATGCCGGGTCCTTGCACCGTACAACGCGTGATTCGTTCGACCAACCGTATAAGTAAAGTGGGCGATAGTTTCCGATCGTTAAGTCAAGTATATACAATAATCCTGTGTCTTGGGAATTTCTTTTAAACAAGTAACACTCTTCGTTGAAGTTAATCTGAAGTAACAAAAAAAAAACTAAGAAGCAGTAATAAAAGCTCCTCACGTAATTTTGTCTTTTATCTTCAATTCATATAAATAGCAATTACCCGATGCATATATTATTTTGTCAGCGCGTTGACCGTTAATAACCACGACTTTCTGCGATTAATTTCTGTCCCTTGTTCGAAACTTAGCAGTTTATTCTCGCAGTTATTAAGGTGAAGTAATTTACAATTTAAATGTCTTAACTGAATTATCCCAATGTCAGCGAAATTAAGAGCTTGAAGATCTCAATGTTTTGTCCCTCGGTTTTCCATCATCTAACCTTTCCAAATGACATTATGTCAAGTACTGGATGCTATTATTATTGTTGCATATCGTTTTCTGTTGTAAACTTTTTTTGTTTTAGGCAAGTTGCATTATCTTTTACCGTTCGGTAAGAATTAAGGTTGTATGTAAAAAACTCGATCTCTAGTAGAATTTTTTAAAAAAGGAGCTATATTTAAATAGAATGATGATTTATATTCTAAATTAATTTCAAATTTTTTGACCTTACCGATGTGGAGATAATTAATGTCAAAGTTGACTACTTTAACATGTAATTCATGAGGAATGCATAGGCACTCTCCAAATTTTCATTTTTAGTAACTATAAAATGCTCTGGTAGAGAATTTTAAAAAATGTCAGTAATTTTGCTGCTTCAAAGTACAAATTTTTGAAAAAAAAAATCAAATTTATTCACCACGTACTTTAATAAATAATCTAATAAAATACATTGAAATTTTAGTAAGTGTCAAATGGATAACCGTAACCGTAGGATTTGGCAACACTGTTCCCTCTCTCTAGCTTACTTGCTATAGTTACTCGATATTTCATGTTTTTGGCAATTTTTTGGCATTTTCCACTGATTTTATATTGACGGCGCAGAAGATTTTATTTTCCTCGCTCGACGGCGCCCGACGGAACCCCACTATTTTACGGGGATGCAATTGAATTCAACCTTAAGAATTCGGTTTTTAAAGCTTTATTTAAAATATTATTTATAGAAAAAATTACTGCAAAATCAAAGAGAGAAGGATTCAGAAAATCATTAAAATAAGTTTCAATCTAAGGAAATTGAATTAGAATAAATACTGAAAAATGAGAAATAATCAATTCAAATAAAATTGTATAGAGATAAAACCTTGAACTCAGATGACTTATAAAAATATAAACAAGGTCGTTGAGAAAGAGTTCAATCAATTTAAATAATAATCCATGTATTGATACCAGATAATGACTCAAACAGTACAAATTAATACACAATAAGTCCGTTACGAACAAAATAATACCATCAATAAAGATTAATAAAGATACAATCGAACAATATAATCATAAAATCACCTCGAAATTCGAAATAAAAGTACGTTGCACGAAAATGAACAGTAGAATCATGAAAAACAGTGGTGTAACTATGTAGTACCGAAACCCTGCATTGCTGGGTGGCCTCCTCCCATGAGGGGCCTCCGAGGGGCCTCTTAGACTGAGTAGAAAAAATAAATTTCACTCTATATTTCTATTTTTATTTTTAAAATTTAAATTTATTCAAAACTTTGGTTTATTACAAAGCAATTCATAAATCGACCTATTCATAGTTTCTCTTTATTTTCAGAGGGGCCTCCTAAAAATTTTCGCGGGGGGGGCCTCGAATTTTTAGTTACGCCACTGATGAAAAAACACTGTCAATTACGAATTCGGCTAAAACCATTACAGATTAGGCTAGAGATAAACATTCTAATCTAAATTATCGATTCCAATTTGCATGAGCGATAAAAAACATTCAAATATCGAAAAATAGCAACATTAAATAAAATTGAGAAGATCGACATCATCCCACTCGCAGATGGTTTTTCCATCGAGGCGTTGTATTTCACTTGGACCGCGTAGAAATCCAAAAGCCTACCTCAATTACAATAATTGGAAAAAGAACAAAAAACGTCACCCTTTCGGCTTACATGAGCTGGCCTAAGTCTTGCCAAGCTCGTCTTTCCCTATTCTCTAATTTTCATACGCAAGGTGATAGGTTACTCTCAATTCAAGCACACCCATTCAATTTTGGTGAATATTGCGCGAAATGCATACTAAATAAATTATCATATGAAATATAAAATACACTTCACACTGTGATGCAAAACTTTTGATTAATGCGTTTTGCGATTAAAGTGACTGTTTCTGTTTTCATTTGTACAGAGGTATATCTAATCACCGATTAGAACCTGCCTTTTTGTTTTAGTACATGGCACGTGTTTGAAAGCTTGGCCTCCTTTCACCCTGACAGCGCTCTTAAAGGGCGTTAAATCATTCCTGCTTTGTTTTTATTTTTATCGGCCACTGAGAATGCGTCCCACTAATTGTGCCATACATAAAATTACGATAAATTCTGCAGGTTTCTCGTACTGTCATGTCCTCCGGCAGTCAATTGTTTCGGGATGCTAATGATTCTCATGGTGTCCTGGACCTGATGGGTGGCGCCACTTGATAGCACTGGTTTAAGTTCGTTTTGAACCTGGGCTTCCAAATTGTCCATCATCACCTCAAGTTTTAGATAGAAATGTGGCCTAAGTTTTTCTCTTTCTCTCTACAGGAAAAAAATCCGAAAAGGAAAGACGCTATATCTAGAAAGATAATCTACATGTCTAATGCTAAAGGGGAAGAAATGAGAAAGTAGATTTCATTCCATGGGATCAGTATTTCATTAAACTAATCCGCAATGCTACTCTTGGAAACGAAACAGATTTCCACCAATCGTTCGTGAAATCTTGGAGAAAGTAATCAACTCGAACAAACGAATACGCAAGATTCTAAGGCTAAACAAGAGAAGCAGGAAGAAAGGCAAGGTATCTTTATCGGTGACAAGGGCGGTGCGAAAGATGAACGTCGTTAGCGCGCTACAATGCTGTTTTGACGGAGTAACAAAAGACAGACCGACGGGCCCAGACAAATGACCGTGGATCCGAGAACAAATGACAGTGGCTGTCCAACACGTTGCGGCGCTTTTGTGAACACACCTCATTATTGGACGCACAAATTTTTCACATCCACGTGTCCAAATGCTGAGGCAAGTTTAACAGAAAATTGATTATATCTCTACTATTGCCCATTTAATTCTCATCACATGGATGAAATGAGCTTCTGCCCTTACTATGTGTATAACACTATACCGGAAACATGGGAAACTTAATTCAATTAGATAGATGTCATTAGAAATTCTCAGTTTGAGGATTTGCTGCTGGAGAGAGCTATTTGAAAAATCCAATCTTTGATCTATTATGTTCTAATAATGTAGAGAAAAAATATTATTTGAACATGGTGGTGTGACAAGTTCTGACAGTTGTTGATAGAAAAAGGAATTTATGAACTCGCCTGAAGGAAAGACGAAATGCAGAACATGCGAGCCACGCGAACGCATGTTTGCACTCGACGACAGGGTGCAAGTAAGTCAAATGAAGCGCGCTTAAAGATCAAACGAGTAAGCAAACAAGAAACAAGTGACGGGCGCGTTACTATTCCCGTTGTGAAAACAGCGTAGTTACTAAAATGTAACGCTTTGCCTACAGGATTACTGTTCGGTTAATCCCCCCTTGTTCGGGGGGGTGCGCTTAAAGGAATACAAACATAACCCAAAATCTATCTGCGCGTATGTGACGAGGGCGTAAGAGGATCGCTTTAAAGGCATTAAGTACCGATGGGGACTGTGACACATGTAAGAGAATCGCAATCTTCCTAAAAAAATACGTGTGCAACACGACTTATTGTTAAAAACATTTTGACTTCATGCACACTCTTAAATAAACTGAATCTACTTTTTATTTGTAAAACCCGAAAGAGCTTTCTGATTTTATAAATAGAATTGAATTACTTTTTTTGTAAGGTTTTTAAATGCTTGTCCCTTATATATTTGTACAAATATCATAGAAAGAAAGTTTTGTAACCAAGTTTGTAACATAAATGAACTTAATGTAACATAGAAAGAAAAATGAGACCGTAAAGAATGTCTAGCTGGTGTTATAATCATCATCGATTCTAAAACTTTACATGATCATGATGCTAGCGTTGATTCTGTATTCAGCAAGTCATCAAACAAACATGGCCGCTCGCTCAGCAGAGTAGTATACTATTTTTCTGTAGCAGAGGTTCAATGTGTGCCGCTTCGTCGCATTTACATAAATATGTGCAGTTTTTGAAGATTCATCCACCTCGAAGATGCTTCGTCTTAACCCCTGGGGATAATCTCAAGCCGTGATTAACTTGTCAGAAATATCGAAGTCACGTTTCGAGCAATTTATTAACCGAATAATTATTCGGCGATACGTATTACATATATGCTCTTATTTGCTCTTTGAGACATACAACAATCATTTTTAACTGCAGTATAACATATGACTTATAAACACAAATATTTTTGGTTAAAAAATATACTATATATATTTATGACATCATATTTTCCAGGAACATAGTATTTCCGAGAGTATTTCATGCCCGGAGCATTTCAGAAACTTGACAAACGAGACATTAGAAGTGGGAGGAACTATCTCATCTCGTACTTTCGTCCCTCCGATGACAATAAGCCCGGCGGTGCAACTCGCTGGAATGATAATTTAAACGATGACTCTCAGTTTCTTCGCATTCAATTACTAAATAATTGACGGAGGGGTTGGGACCGTGGTTTGTCGCTACTTGAAGGGGAAGAACGCATAAAACATTACTTCGTCCACGCATATGCACCTACATGTGCGAGACCGTTAGCAATCTCTCGTTGGTCATTTCGCACTCGAGGTGACGAGCGTGACTTATCTATAGCGAATTATAATCCAATTTGCGATTATCGTCAAGTGTGCGTCATATAACGTCCCTCACATCGTCATCGGAGGACCCTCGAGGACCAGATGCGGGCCTCACCTCTGACTGGTTAGTAAAGCCGTATAATTAACGGCGTGCTCGATGCTCAACCCACGTGCACTTATCCGCTGCCATTGCTCGCCAACGTAAGTTTGTGTTCATGCCTACATACACATATATCCTTATTATTCAAGAATAGTTCTTGCATGTGGGGCATATTCTCTTAAGGGGCTGATCAGAAATCTATAAATAACGCGTAATTCAACGAGATCTCTCCTGAGCGATTTCCCGCATAAATTTTTAGGAATAGATATCACTGTTATTATTCTATAAGGTAAATAATGGCGTTGCTACTAATATATAACTTGCTATGTTTGCTATTGCATAATTGATATTTCATTATATTATAATCATTAAAGTAAGTTTTCCTCAATTTTAGATTATATTTCCAATTCCGTTTGCCAAAATGCGATAAAATAATTTTTAAGTGGTGCAGATGTTAACAGAAGAAATTTCATGGTGACATTCCGCACAACTTAACATTTGTCGGGATACAATGTCAAACGTTCTGTGGTTTTCAATTCTTCGTAAAGATTGTAAGAACGACAGCGCACAAAATCAAGAATTTCACGCGATGTCAAACCGCAAAGCAATGTAGTAATGAGCTAAGTAGCAAATAGTTTCTACTGTGCAACTATAATACAGAGGAGTTTTTCTAACAAGTTAACATGGCTTATTCTTCAAGTATAATATGTAGTTTCGTGAAAAGACAGTTTAGCTTTAAATAAATGAAACTATAAATGCAATAGTAAATTAAAATGATACTTGAATTTCCCCTGTGATTAATTGATCCATTTTATTTATCAAATTATTGAGATTCTTGTTTTCTATTCCTACTGCGATCGCTGTTGTGCGATATGGTTGTGGCATTTGTCATGTTTCCATTTCCGCAGCAATAATTTGCATCAGTGTTCTATTTACAATTGTTCACAGCGTCATTAAGGCAACTTATTATTGTATGGTACACATCATATCGGTATATTTTACACTGACACTTTGCATTTACATGTTTTAAAATTGCAGAAAACGGCGCAAATACATTTATATATATGCATATTATTGACAAATGCTTCTGCTTTATATGTAGTCTTAATTAAAATTACTACACGTGGATCTATGTATAACATGAGTATTATGCACACGCACAGATCGTATCACTATGGCATGGAAAATGTAACTTGTGTCAACAATTATAAACATCTCTATTACGATATGAAGAGTGAACGAATCACGCATGCAGCGACTTCTTTAATCTTTTCTGGGTTAGAAGTCCAACTTTTTCTCACAAATTATCTATCAGCCCTCCAGTAATACTGTTATTACCGAGGTTATTATACTTGAATTTTTGAGAGAATTTTTTACTCAAATAATATATTGTCTCCTTCATACAATATATCGAACATAAATGCCCTTTGAAGAACGAATGAGTGAACTCGATGTTAGTGTCTATGCAGAAGGTGATGGCAGTGCAGCAAATAAAATTCTTGACGCTTACATTAATCTTTCTTGACTGAATCGCCGGCGTCCGTAGGCTCTTGTTACCGACTCTTGCAGCACATAGGAATTTCTTGCATAATCCCTTAGACAATATCGATTATATTTTATATTATTTGCACTAGCGTTCTCCCTAAATTTGAAACAGTAAAAACTCACTGATTCACAGTAAAAGTGGAAGCCTAGAGACTGTCGGAAACAGTGAAAACCAATTTCACTGTTCCTACAGTAAGTATTACAGTTTTATCAGTACACTTCACTGACACAACAGTAAAAAGTAACTTTAATAAACAGTAATACTTACTGGCACACAGTTACTTTTTACTGTTTTGTCAGTGAAGTGTACTGATAAAACTGTAATACTTACTGTCGGAACAGTGAAATTTGTTGTCACTGTTTCCGACAGTCTCTAGGCTTCCACTTTTTACTGTTTCAAATTTAGGGAGTTATTTTCATCTATATAGAGCCCATCAGGAGGCACATTTTCCTGTATAATATTTGATAATGAGGATAGATCCTCTCTTCTTCCTTCCTTAATACGCAAATTATATTGCATTAATGTTCCTAATAAAAGAAAATGTCACATCACATTAACCATACATATCGTATTTCCGCCAATTGACCCTAATTAATGATCACACGTAAAAGATCGATCTTCATTTACCAATGTCGAGCAAATGTCGACCTCTATAATTGGAACTTTCATTCAATTTCGTCATATGCATCCATATGAAAATGATGAATGCATTATAGTGTTCATGTGCATTGAGATATGCACGTGGAGCATATGAACATAGTTTATGTATTCATATGTGAAATTAATAGCGCTCGATACGAGATAACGGTGTGATTAACATTCACTGACAAGAGATACACACGAGACTCGGCACGCGGAGCTTCCCCGATTTTGTTTTTATATATCTCTCGCATATGTGATGCTCTAAGATAATATCAGGAAGAAGAAAATGTTTCAGCATGACTTTGCATGAGATTACAATGTTCTACTTTTGTTTGACCTACACGCTGACGGAACATTTTAGTAATGTTCTGTAATCTAGACGATGGATATTTTATAAATTGTTTAAAAAAAATTTAATTGAGAATAATCCTCTGATCATCTCTACTTTCTGAAGTGTAACAAGAGAATAATGAATTTCCAAAGTACCAAAGTTGTCTGAGAGGACCTTAACAAAAACCGGGTCATTACGTGAGGTAATTAATTTGCTGGTGCTAGTGTTATGTTACCCTGAAAGGCAATATCATCGCGAGAGCTTCTTGTCTCCTCATTTTCCTCCTCTCCAACGCCTTTCCTCTCCCCTTTCTCATCCTCACCGCGCGGCGCGGGTCACCTGTAAAGAGAATCGATACCCAGTCAGGTGTGTGGAGCTGGGTTATATCTATATATGTAGAGAGAAACGCCTGTTGTTACCAACAACCATAATTTCGCACCACGTTATACCATGTACGCAGGATATCCGGACTGTAGAAGGAACACTGCTTTCTTGCCATCCCCTTTCTACTCCAAGGCCAACATGAACTATAATAGCACCAATCTATATCTGTGCTTTCCCAACGACAAAGTTTCTTTGGAATACAATCTTTTAAAAAAAATTACAAACAGCTTTAAAGCTTTTTTAATTTTAATGTCTCAATGTCTAATTCTTTCACGTTTATTATATGGATACACTTTGCGCCATAGAACTTTCTCAACTTTGGGAATCTGGTGGCACAAGGGTTCAGGAGAAAAATTCGTTTAACTAATTTATGTCCGTCGAAAACCCCTCGACTGACTGTTGACTCATTTTATTAATTTTTCTCATTCCCTTTCATAACTCGATCTGGAGAGACAAACGGCAAGTCGCTTCACGGGCAGACTCTAGAAATTACGAAGACACTGCTGCGGAATTGTTCCGTGCGAATAATTTATTTGTAGCATCTCGATACTTTTTTTAATTATGCATAATTAAGCTAAAGCCTGTTGTGTTAAAGTTTATAATATTTCACTGATGAATAAGGAAAAGCATGAAAAGTCTAATGGTAAAACGTATAATATTCATTTTGAGTATACTTTTTTCTATCACAGCTTCTTAATTAAGTTAACTTGGGAGTGTAAGTCCGATCAGTAGAAAAATTAAACGACTCCTTTTCCCAGAGGAAGGAGCGAATCAATCTCTGACGTGCTGCGACCCGTGTAAACCAATTTCAGGCAATTTCGCGTCAAGAATAGCCTCTTCAGCAATGAATTGACCTCCCAAGGACCTTTCCAATTTTAACTGGTCTTGAAAATAGTCCTCGAAGGTCCTGACCATCGACGCCTTATTCGAACCGTCCCCTCTCTTTTTTTTCATACGAGAAGTTTAGACGCATCAAAGGAAATTAGATTGGGATAGATGTGATCATTCTCTGAGAAAACCGATTTTCACCACCGGATGAATGTCTACTTAACAAATCCACTTACTGAGAATGTGGCCGCTATAGTTCCAAATGAAACTTTCGTCTTTAATTACTTTAGTGTAATCAAAACTTCGAATGCAACATGCCGAATAAGCTTAAGTTTGTTTGGCTAGTGTAATGATGATATTGAAAATAAAAATTAAACATTAAGCGTTATACAAAAAGTAAAGCTTCTTATGAACATGATTACACACAAGTAGACGAAAGAATAGAGAAAAAGTTGAAGACATTGAAGAAGTATACATGCTCCCGCGGGAATCCCTTTTGGACAATTTTATTGCAAAATATTTTCGCAGAGCGTGCATTCGTGTGTCTGGAGTGAAATTAGCGAATCCCTGGTCCCCCGAGGCTCCCGAGATCCCTGACTGAGGGGTTGAGAAGCATCGTCGAGCGAAGGGAACTGCGAGTTGATATTACCGGTCCCTTTTCAATGTTCCGAGTTCTTGAAGTGTCAAATTTGATAAAGTTACATCGTGCTGTGACGAGTCCACAGTGTAGATACATGCACAGGAACTATACAAACTAATATCTCGTATCTATTTACGGTCATCCATTCACAGAAGACGTGAGAATAAAACTTTCTAAATTACTATGTTACCAGTTTTCTATAATCTCTGCAATTATTTGGAAGCATATCTATGCTGTATCGATTTATTTAATTGGAAGACATGAATGGTCAGTAACAAAAACCAGGAGCCGGAAACTCCTGGTATATATGACTATACCGTATATATATATGTGGCTATACCGCATTATTAGCTTCGGTAATTAACGTTCCTCCTCTCGGCGCAATCGTTAGCCTAACAACCTGGAATTTCGGCTTTGTTGAGGAGTGGTATATATAGCGACAATTAACAGGGCGCACCGTGACGAGATTTCTGACATAATATTCTTCTCGTGTCGAAGAAAGCATTGGCTAGAAAGAGAAAAGAATCGATCAAGAGAGAAGGAGAGAGGGTCGTGCCGAATAACAGAAGCAAGTAGATCAGCAAGAGAGTGAAAAAGATGCAAGACCTGACGGGCTCTATATTGAACTTGATGGTCAAGTGTATAACGAGGAACCGAGCTAGCAGCTTCTGCACCGCAGCAAAAACACCACAAAACGCTCAGCGCGACTTAATTGCTTAATCAGACGTAGTAAATCTTGCGACACAGGCATTTACGTACGATATGTGTGTACAATTGCCCCGCGGATGATACCATTTTTTTCTTCAAATTCTCACGTCACTACAACTTTATTTATCGAGTGCCCAGGATGTTCAATGATTTATGCTGACTTATGATGCCTGAAGCCACTAAATGTACATACAATTGATCTAGTGCATGATAGTGCGCTATTATACTGACTTTCCAATCATCGCAAACTGAAAAATCAACATAGATTTTCTTAGCTCTCTATGATGATCCGATGATTGATTGCCTTCTAGGTTACGCTGATTGGAAAGTCGGTATAACGAGCTGCAATTAACTTCAATTTGATCAACCAGCTATACCAATTATCGTCCTCGTTATCATCATATAAACAATATCTCTCAATGAGGACTTTATTCTCGTTGCTTGCATAAAACACATTTATT
Organism: Synergus gifuensis; assembly: GCA_904066015.1. Lineage (NCBI taxonomy): Eukaryota > Metazoa > Arthropoda > Insecta > Hymenoptera > Cynipidae > Synergus > Synergus gifuensis. The sequence goes on along the minus strand of CAJFCO010000129.1, from coordinate 131,364 downwards.
TTTCGTTAATTTAATATTATAATAAAAAAGTAAATTTTCTTCAAAGGAAGAAAACTACACGGAGAAAAATCATCAATTCTGAGCACTTGAAAAAATTCATGCTTCGAACACTCGGAGCTTCACGTGGTGAGTACGTGAATTCAAGTGCTCACATTCTGAGCACTTGAGGCCCGATATTTATCACCCGAATTCCTTCAAATATCTAATACGTGATTTTTTCCATGTACAGAGTAAACGTAGTTTCTCTCCGTGTAGTTCTTCCAGAGGAAGCATAATGATGCTTAAACCGGGAATCAGCTTTAGATGTAATATGAGTGTCGTTTGTGGTCTCATTAAGGGGACACCCGGTATATTAAGGGATAAACGTAGCCGGTGGTGTAATGCAACACTGTTCAGTCCTGATCCTGATTCTCGAACGAGATGGTATCTTAGTGATTCTATAACACGTTATGCGGACCTACAACTTGTGGCATATATCTACCACTTATAATGTATGACCCAGACATATACTCATGTGCCAATCTTCTGTATTATACACCATGTCGAAAGATCTTAAAGAAAAAATTGTTGATGAAAGTAAAATTTAAAAGTAAACATTTAAATTCTAACTTTTCAGGAGCAATTGATGAGTGAATACGTGAAACATGTCAAACATATCCAGAATAAAATGTAAAATTGGCGCGTTTTGTACTATATTATAACAGTACTGGAATATAGTACTAAAGGTTGGGAGATACGGGTCAGTACTATAACCTGCAGTATTATCATCACTGGCGTATACCAACTCCTAGCGCAGATGAGTTATATTCTGTACGTATACTAGTATTGGCACGGCATACGGAAATTTCCACCTGGGGCAAATGTTTCTGTAGCTAGGAAGCTGTGAAATTTAGCGAATCAAGGGAAATTCGAATTGCATGGATGAAACACGATTAATATAGTATATTTGAAACCAATTCAAAATCAAAGTCTTGTCAGACAGCAACGCTCGAGGGCATGAAACGTTACCCCTATCAGAGCGCAATGATATCCCCCGGTCGGTCACTGATGCATGAAACATTTAAGCATCGACAATGTAAGCCAATCAAGAGATGGGTAAGGGGTGTATTATAGAGCGGAGCTTGGTAATCGCTCGAAATTGCGTTGAAGTTAAATTTTTACTCTCATACCCCGGGGATAGTGTATCTTATTCGCCTTTTGATGCTGAGCTACCATGGTCTGTCTAAAAGAGAGATCTACCCTCCTTTTATTCTCTTCCTATATACTTAACTCTAAAAGTTTAGATTATGTATCACACTAGTGTAAAGAAAACGTTGACAATATGTATTTATGTGATTTATGCACATTTTATGAACACTTTTTTGAAAATGCATAAACTCTAAATGTTTATGCAGCTTCTTTGGGGTAGATAATTATAATTTTGCAAAGATTGTCGAAACTCAGGGTATATATCCTTCTTAGTAGAAGGTGTTACGGGTTAGTAGATTTCCTTTAGAATCCTGCTGCAAATCCCTGTGCGGATGTTGAGCATATTACAAGCGCAACGAAATAATATTGCGCGGGGTTTGTACTCAGCAAAACAGACAAGACGACTAAAAGGCTTAGGGGTAATTTGCGCCGGCTTAAGGCCAGCCAATCTGATCCCGCGTATATGTGAAATCTTATACCCACCCCGTTGTCCGATCTTTTTCAGCTTGAAAAACAACTGAAAAGAAGTCAATTACAAGAAAAAAAGAAAGAAATTGGCGACAAGGAGAGGCAGGAAGATCACAGGAGAGACAAACGGATCCCTTTTGAAAAATGATATAACGTTACCCGAATCGTCTAACGGAACCCTGTTCTTCTTTTCGCCTCTTCTTGGTCATCTTCCTTCTTCTTGAGTTCTTCCTTGAGGTGAACACGAGCTGCGGGTTTTACGGGCTGTCGCGCAGAATTTGGGCGGCGAATTTTTTCCATGAAAATGGGTAATTGAGCGAATGAGAGTGCAAACGAGGGATAGGAGGTCGAAATCCTTCAAAATTTTGGTTCAATTTTACCACTGTACAAAAATTGAGTATATAACAGTGATATTTTTGTTAAGATATACGATTTTTAAAAGAGATTTTAACTATTTTGTCATCATCTATCGCATTAACTGTTCAATTATATAACATACTCTTGAAAACACAACCAAGGAAATGTACTCTACCGCCAATAGAAGGGAGACATATTTCAGGAGTGAAACTTAATTTGACCCGAAGTGCGCTACGAGACTCGAATCGATTCGAGGGTCCTTGAAGCTCAGAGTGCCGTTCAACAACGGCGCGTGCCTCAATCGAATATGACATTGAGGTTCCCGTTTTCAATAATATTGGTACACAGTTTATTCCGAAGACCATATCGACAATTTTCTCTTTGTTGAAAGGAACAAATTCTGTCTCGAGTCGAGAAGGTCCTACATTCAAAATGTTTTTTAATGAACCTGAAATTCCACTGTTGGGTTCCTACTCAAAAAATAATACATTTCAGTTTTATAACAAAAAAAAAAAAAAGAAAACAATAAAAAATTTTATAATTCAACCCTAAGCCAAACTGAGAAAAGTGTTAATTCAGGCGATATGACAATCTCTTTTCAAGGATGTAGGTGCCATCCAACGCGTCATTTCTTCGTCGCGTGAAAGAAGGAGAACCCACGTACAAGCCATCACATGAGATCTGTTAAGAGCCCCTTCAATAGTGTTTGCTGACAAACACCCTTCGTTCCTTGGACCATTGCTGGCGCCCTTCTTCGCTTTTCGAGTACAGTAGACCCTTTGCTCTCGCATATAAACGGAGTCTGATTACATATTAATTATTTACCGAAAGATTTCTATATATCCTGTACGATAAAAAAACGCGAGAGAGATGTTCTATGTAGAAACAAGATCTCCAAAAGGATCATTAAATTAAATTAAACTTCAAGCTTCTTTGAAAGTCAAATTCTTATTCGACTCGAGAAGAGAACTGTTATAGAAAAAGAGATTGTCGAATCTCCTTTTTTGGCTACTTCTCTAATTTTATTAATTAGGATAGTTGTCTTTTTCTAACACTAAAAACCTAAAATCGTGTTGACAATCATCGAATTAGATTTGCAGAGCTTCTAAACCAAATTTAACAGAGACATCATCTTTTCCGTTTCACTAGTTTGACAGGAGATATATACATTACGTCTCGCAATGAAGAAGTTTAAAGCATCTTGTCTTGTAAAATCTACAACGCAGAGCAAAAATTTTAATTATTCCTATTTTAGCTTAGTTATTTACAAAGAACAAGAGAGATTTTGACAAGAGATTTTCCTGCATACGCAAAAGGTACGTCATGTTCGTACTGATGTGGGATGCAGAGGAGAGGAGCAATTTTCCGGGTCGCATGGCGATTTACTGTCTGAGACAACGGGATTAGCTTCCGCTTACATCCCTGTCTATGTCCTGGTGCTGAGGAAGGATTTAATTTTCGACATTCTTCCCACGAGGACCCAGAAGCCTCCGCGGCGACTTCGGGCGACTACCTCATGGGTTTAGACTCTTAGAGACTAGAGTAAACACTCAAAATGTCTATGTCCCTATTCGGAAATGTTTGCTCCTATACTCAATGGGCCTTAGGCATTCTCTGCTAACCTGTGATTGGATTCCTAAAACCGGCGAGCCCTTTGTCTTTATTATGAAGACCTTTTCTCTGTCACAACAGTTCAGCTAAATAAACTGTCCAAAATTTGCTTCCAAGCAATTATTCATCAATTTCTAATGTCTAAGACACTATAACCGAGATTTGAAAGTTTAAGGATATTGATATTTTTTGTGACGATCCCATTCAAAGTATGTCTGGCATAGTAAACAGAGAGTGTAAAAATAAATGCATATTAATGATGCGTTCATTTTCAACCTTGGCAAAGGCCACTGTCAATTGCCGAGTTCAAGAGTAAAGGAAGAGAAAAAAAAAGAGAAAAAGGAAAATATGAGACGACGTCAGAAGTGAATCTGCGTTGTAGAGTTGTTCCTTTTCTGGCATAGTTTATTATCGCCTGCGGTCCCGTCGATGCATTAGGGGGATAACGCTTAAAACAAAGAGGGCAGTCTCGGCTACACTCTGCTTAAGAGTACGGTGCATTAAACGAAACGTCGGCCAACGTCCGACGCTGCGACCGACAGGTAGTCCATGATTTGCAACATTTTATCCAGCCTCGCATCATAAGTTTTTAAAGCCGGTGCAATATGGCGTCTATGAAAAGTAGTAGTGGGGTTGAGCTCGGCTGGTTGGTTCTTTCATTCGATTCGAGTCGTTAGACAGCCGGATCTTCTATCCTGCGCACGCCGGCATCCTGAGGAACGAACAAATGTTTGCTCAAGAACAAAAGAGTATCGGTTGACGTGGTACTCACTTGTTTTTCAGATTCGAGAATTTCGATATGTTTGAAGATTTTAAGTGCTCCCTGTTGCTCCCGCAATTCTTCAGCAGCCTTTCAAATTTACAGAAAGCTGATATTATGTCTCTTGTTGACTAAAAGAAATATGATCATCCGTTAAACTGTAGCTCATTATTATTATTATTACAAAAAGTAAAGAAACACAATCTAGTGATCGCAAAATTTTAATTACAACTCTGAAGTAATAACCTGCTTTACATTGAGCGTGGTAAATCGTAGTTTGAGTCGCCGCTATTTAAAGTCTCGATACGATAAGGGAATTCGCGTGGTGCTGAACGAATCGATGCCGAAAATGCTTTAGCAGTAGCCAAGCAGTTCGTACAGGTGCCGGCTTTGTTGAGGTAATTAAAAAAAATTCATCAGAGGCGGGAAAGTATCAGGTGCAAAGGATGCTCTGACGAGGATGCATTCGCCGTCGGTACTTACACCGGATGACGAGTCACTTTTTAAAATCCCTTATTAAAGTATTCACCTCAAGCATGGAACGAGGCTTCTGGTTCGAGTAGCAGTTGCCGCGCAATTATAACAAGAATATGCATCAGGTAGATGCAGGCTCTACATGTGCTTCCGGTGCTGGAAAAGGCAACTATCACAATATTATTGCAACTCTCTTGCAAAATAACTCTGTCTGGTCATAGTGTACCTATAAAATAAACAAAATCAAAGATCAGTAGATCAGTGAAAATGTCCTGTATTTTAGAACTTTTGTTTGTAAAGTGACACATATGGTCGTGGGATCATTGTATCGAAGTATTTCTTTTCCCAGAGCTGGATTTCAAAATGGGTTTTAAACGAAAACTTTGGACTACGGAGTTCTCTATATGGATTCCACGGTATAACCGCCGCCCATGGCAGCAGGATCTTTCGAAAGGATCTGTCGTCGAGTCTCAGTTTCGACGAAGGATATCATTTTAACAGAATCTGGCCGTATGTTACGGGACACCATAGACTCGCATAGCGTTCGCCCCATAGATTCGGTACATATCCACCCCCCCCTGGCCCTACCCCGTGCCATGCTAAATACCCGATGCACACAATGGGGTATATATCGTTCGAAAATCTGAGCCTTGGAAGGACACACAAAAGGTAACTGGATACCAGGGCGAGGAGCAGCATGTGAACAGGGCGCGATTCGAAGCAGACCCCGGTCTCTTTTTTTCATGCTAGCTCGTTTTTAATAGCCGCTAATAGAGACGTTAAAACGATACGGCCCCTCTCGCGACTCGACCTAGATGCTCATTGTCAGTTCTTTCTCTCTTTCCTTTTTCCTCTTTTCTTCGATCTGCAGATTCAGGATCTTCATACTATAATATGTAACTTGTCAGGGACCCTTGAGATTGAGACGTTTTATACAGTTTTTCATTATACAAATGTCAAAGGACAATGAACCTCGGTAAATGATATAGCAGACTTTGTGGAGCTGACTTGACTGAACAGCCATCAGTTGGATAAATTTACATTTTAAGCATTATATTTTATCCTAGTATTAAACACCATTCATTTATGCTGAAAATTATTCGTTGGGATTTTATTCAGTGAGACGAAATAGGAGCCAGTGACCGGCAATTGATGAATACAAATTCCACGCACAGTTTAATTGTGCGGGACGTGATCTGGTGGAGACCGCCAAGAGATGAAGGACGATAATGAAATTCGGGTAGCCAGCTCGTGCGGGCTCTCATGAAAGGACGAGACAAAGCGCGACGGTGGCATAATTAAAACTCGTCGAGTGTCCCGCGAAAGCAAGGCAAGGTGGAGTTCGATTACCGTGTCCAACGCGTTCCAAATAAGACCTGGCTAAGAATGAGCCATTCACCTCGAATAGCCATTCACCTCGAATTACGTTTCTTCATTGAAGCTGCTTTTCATCGCAGCTCTTTTGGTGCAAAAATAGATTGACAGCTGCCAAGCTTCCACATCGTCGCGGTTATTTGGAAGCCGAGAGATCGACTGTCTGCCTAACGAAGCGCTCGAGGTGTTGCCCTGGTAACAACGGACTCGAGACTCAATTAGCAACGAAAATACGAGAGTCTCTCTAAGACATCCGGAACTCGGAGAGGCGTTGTCTCGAACCAAGGGAATTGATCTGCCGGAGGCTTTTAAGGGGACCGCAATAACGTCTTGAATCCGTATTGTCTTCAATGTGGTAAGCGGTTCAGTCGCTTCGCCAAAACAAGGCAATCGATCTGACAAATGGTCCCTGTCTCTGCAGTCGGGCTCGTTCTTTCCATTTCGTTCTATTCCATCAGAATATTAAAAGAAAATTGGTTAAGTTACTAGAGATTGATTTTACCTTTCCGGAAATTATTGTAGCTATAGACAAAATTCTACAACTTAGATTATAGAAAAAAACGATCCATGCGCATTAAGTATGAATTATTTACTTAAAACAAGAGCTGTAAAGTTTATCAGCTTGAAGTATCGTGACTGGAAGCCTTAAGTGATTCACGCTGATAGTTTCTTGACTATACTCGTCATTTCCGTAATTTTCTCGTAAGAAGACACCGATGATGTGCGTCGAGGTTTCTTGTATCTATCTCGACAAGATCTCGCGCGTAATGACGTGAATCCTACTTTTAAAACTCATCGCCAGAATAAGTCGTCGTTACTCTCCCGTGAATCCTCGCTTTACCTGGGAAAAATAACCTCCTCATCAATCACACCCGTTCACTGTTCACTGTAACATGCAGATTGTAGTTATAGGGCTCTTTTTTTGTCCTTCCAAATTAACATTTCTATACAAATGAATATTTTCTATTTTCCGGTCTTTCTTAAGAACGTAACTTACTAATTGTCTATAAAGTTATATAACAATTAATCTTTTCCGATTCCAGAATGCAGCAACAGTCCGGCCCGGGGAATGGAAGTTCTCGTAGACCTATGAGTCCAGGACCAGGGGGGTCCGATTCCGAGGACTCAGATATTTCTCTGGGCGGAACGTCACCTCCATCTCCAAGTTCTTCGCCACAAATAAATCATCAGGCTTCGCCAATTCATCAGTTGAGCCACCTAGGCCCAATTCCACAACCAGCATTAAACTTCCGCTATGACCCAACCCACTCGAGTTTCCGGTTTGGACACGCGACGGCTTTCAGATTCCCATCATCTGGTTTCCGATTTGCGCCACACAGTCCCCAACACAATCATCCAAGTATTGCGGGTGGCGGAATCTTCAGGCTTGCGGAGACGAGTCCCTTTCAGGCTGTTGGTCCCCGAGGAGACCTTGGCTCCAGGTATTAAAATAACCGATCAAATTTAAACCTGTCTATTTAGATTAGGCCGAAACTTTGCTCTCCTTTACAATTTTCTAAATACTATAGGGAGAGTATATGTATATATTTTCCAACAGTTGATTCAAATTTAGGGTAACCTATGTGGACTAGTCAAAATAATGAAGACAATTTACTATTTCAGATTACCAGACACTCTTGGCCTGCCTCCTCCTAGGTTACTTCCTCACGATACTTTACTTCACCACTCACACCATCAACCACCGGAAACTGTTTCGAGGTTATCTGAAACGTCGCGTTTATCAGATGGGGGAATATCGAGACTGTCGGATAGCTTGTCGGAAGCACACAGTCCTCCTCTAGTAGCAACGAATCTGACGGTGACGGGACCACTAAGAGTCGCAGTTCCAAGTCCTCACACACCGTCCTCTCGTGGTAGTCCACCTTCCAATCAACACACACCTAAGGGTCAAGGACTGATAAGGGTCGCGACCCCACCGATCAATCCAAAGCACCCACAAATTCACAGGCCATTTTCGCCAGCGTGATACGAAAGATCGAACGAGGTCGATGATGCGAGAGATGAGATTGGTTCTACGAACTCGGACAAGGACGAGGGAATCGATTTCAAGAAATGCTTCGAAGTGCTGTGAACTCGCAATATTGGGGACTGCGACTGTACATAAAGAGAATACCTAAACGCACTACCCAAAATAGTATAATGTTTTAACAATGTCTACTGTCAAGTAGTAGACTGAAAAGACGCCGCAATGTATATAAAATCATATATGGTTCAGAGAGGATGTGAATCGTATAGTAACCCTGTTGACATTGACATTGAGATTACAAAAAATTCGAATGTTCTTTCAGTTTGAGTTAAGGTCACATAAGTTATTTTTCCAACTCATTTAAACGGCACACTATCAAAAATTTTGGCAAAATTTGCTATCTTTTTATGAAACGTTTTACAGTATGTTTATGCAAATTACTTCTAGCACATGTACATACTGAAATTTTTCTATTTTTCTAAAAGTACAGGTGTTGATTGACTAATTTATGAGGCTATCATATTTTTATTTATTTTTCTGTATGTGATTACTCTAAACAATGGAGTCATGCGCAAAATTGAAACGCACAGATATATAGGGTTTAGCGGGGTTAAGTAGGAATTATTGGATGATTATAAAAGAAGAAGTATGAAAATCTGCCGTCATACGCATAAATTAAATCAATTACGCTCCTCTTAGACTAATTAGACTTAAAAAACTTGGTCCAATTTGTCGACCTTTCTCGGTAAAGTTTCGAAAAATTGACTCATACTCTGTGAAAAACGACGGATGTCATTCGGTACACGCATAACAAGCTGCAACATCTTTAAAATCTGATGTTACGAAATAAATTCAAAACGATTTGCGTCATCCTCTTTAATTGTAGATAGCCAACTAGCGAAATTATTGTATAATCAATTCTATACATATGAACAATTGAACATATATAAATATTATACATAGATACCTATGCAACTGTGACTAAGATGAAATTATACATATATAAATATATAAAAAAGGAAGCATTATTATTATTATATTATAATTATTATTTGCGCCTGTACATAAATTCTCGCGAAAATATATTAACAGATTATTATAACATAGCGAGTTTGTAGTAATTTATTTATCTACTTTCTTTCAACTATACTTGACTCCGCTTTTAATTTTGATACACCTTTTATTTTTTTATATGTGTTTAAAAACATTTTCATATCTTAAAGATGTAATTTTAAACCATAATTTCTTATTATATACATATATAAGATTCACGTAAAGTCTAATGAACATAATGTTATTCATCTCAATTAAATTTGTCTTGCGAACAGAATTACTCTCTTGATAAAAACTTAGCGGACGTCTTACCAAAACCGGAAGTCACATTTCTCCAGCTAACTCGGTGGACTAATATAGAAAAGAGGGGATAAACGTGGGTCGTGGGAGCTTGCAAGAGAAGAAGAGGAGAGGTCGTCGCTTAGACTCATTGCACGATAACGTTGCGTGGGCGGGTGTCGTTTACAAAATCCACCAACCAGATGCCCGCCCTGGCTGTAACTGATCTCATAGGTTAACCAGAAGCCATATCGACCAAAGCTCCTGGAAAGCGTAAACTTACAGCGCACGCTTAAACTTCTATTTACTCGAAGAGCAACTATAACCACCTACTTCTAAATCATGATATATGCTGGGACAAAAAGAAATCTTCAAATTTAGCTTCCCTTTCCTATTCACAAAATCCAGGTGTTAATATGTAACTGGATTTTCACACGAATTTCCACGTGAATTTTCATATGAATTTCCATGTAGATATCAGTTCCAAAGAAAAATGTGAACAGGGTGTTTTTTCCTCCTTAAATCGAGTGCCACAAACAGTCATGACTTGGATAATGTAACTTGCTGATTCATCAGAATGAATCGATCGATTTACTAATTCAACAAGTTTTTCACAGATTCGAAATAAATATATTCGGAATGTTATATAGATAAGAGAGCAAAATTAGTATAAACATAGGATTATTATCAATTTCCTTAATATAACTAGTCAACTTCATTAATTAACCTACATTTTTCTCTGTCACAATACTCACAATTTCTACGCGTAACTTTTTATCACCTACATTAAGGCATTTTTTATAAATGATAAAGATCAGTGTCAAACACGTACACACA